>JAGWEN010000342.1:0-114992 GCA_018703685.1 Orius laevigatus | reverse complement strand
TCTCTTTAATGTCTTCCTTCAAATCGAGACCCGCCGCGCACCTGGTGTCTCTTCAAAGAACTACTCGAGAATCACCGCCGAAGGATGGATGTAGCTAACTTTCGTAAAAGAACTGTAATCTAGCTGACAAGAATGGGGTTTAGCTTGCTTTCAAGCTTTTTCTTTTGTTTAGCTAGACCCTTTTTAGCTAGATTTCAAGTTTATTTCGATAAGCTAGACCCTTTTTAGCTAGATTTCAAGCTTCTTTTGATAAGCTAGACCCTTTTAAGCTAGATTTCAAGTTTATTTCGATAAGCTAGACCCTTTTTAGCTAGATTTCAAGCTTCTTTTGATAAGCTAGACCCTTTTAAGCTAGATTTCAAGCTTCTTTTAATAAAGTAGACCCTTTTTAGCTAGATTTCAAGCTTTTTTAAAAATAAGCTAGACCTTTTTGCTAGACTGTAATCTAAATTTCAAGCTTTTTTGATAAACCAGACTTTTTTAGCTAGATTTCAAGCTTCTTTTAATAAGCTGGACCCTTTTTAGCTAGATTTCAAGCTTCTTTTAATAAAGTAGACCCTTTTAAGCTTTTTTTTTAAATTAAGCTATACCTTTTTTTAGCTTATATCATGCTCCCTTATATTAGCTAGACCCTTTTTAGCTAGATTTCAAGCTTCTTTTATCAGTGGACCTTTTTTAGCGAGAGTTCAGCGTTTTTTAATAAAGTAGTACCCTTTTAAGCTAGCTGTTAAGCTTTTGTTTAAAAATGACGCTATACCTAGCTTATATCATGCGCACTATATTAGCTAGACCTTTTTAGCTAGATTTCAGCTCTTTAATCAAGTAGACCCTTTAAGCTAGATTTTCAAGCTTTTTTTAAAATTACCGCTATACCTTTGTTTTGTTAGCTTATATCATGCTCCACTTCATATTAGCTAGACACAAAGACCCTTTTTAGCTAGATTCAAGCTTGCTAGTTGTTAAGCTAGAGAACATATTTTAGCTTTCTATCATGCGAGTCTCGCGTTTATAGCAATAAGGTGGACCCTTATTGCTAGACCCTTTTTAGATTGATTTCCAGCTTCTTTCCATAAGCTAGATCCTTTTTTAGCTAAATGTGAACTTCCAAGTTAGAAAGAGTCATTAGCTCCATAGAAATAGATCCTTTGTTAGCTAGATGTGAACTTTAAGCTTGAATGAAGATTATCTTCATAGAAATGGATCCTTTTATAGCTAGTCGAGAGTTTTAAGCTAGAAATAGCCAGATGGATCCTTTATATGAAACCATTTTAAGCAACCCTATGGCTAGATGTCTAAAATTTATCACCAAAATATCTTTTATCTTCCTCTTGAGTCTCTTCCCGTCTATTCCAACTAACGAAACTCATTTTGTCAATAACGAGGGAAGGTAAACTCTTAAGATCCTTCACTAATCACAAGATTCTAGTGGAAAAGGGGTGGGGGGAGGGGGGTTTCTCAGAAAGCGGAACCCTAAATTAAGGAAATCCTCTTCCCCTTAAAGGGACAGGACGAAAAAGGTAAAGGGGAATCGATTTGTGGTTTAATGAGTGCCCAATGTACCGAAGGATTCCCTTTTACCTTTTATTTATAGGAAACTTGCAAAAAGGAGTTATTTGAAAGGACATATGAGGAATTAAAGCTTTAATTCTTTTCGTCTGGGAGTAATCCATTAGGGTGGTGGGGGGGATTAACTATTGAGAATGGGTGGTTGGGGTGAGGGGTGGGAGGGTAGGGGGAGAAACGTGACTTGGGTCGTGGAGGGCGCGAGGAAAGCACCTCCGGGCACGATTTGTATTAATGGCTGTTTGGAAAAGCGAAAGGAAGAGGAATCCAGGATTGATTCGACACGTCTTCCCCCGACCACCTTTTCCAAATACCTGATACATGAGCGAACTTCAATTTAGACGTATCAACAACCCTAAACTTACCAAAAAAGAATACACATGGGATACGGATTGCTAAATATTTTGTGGCAGATGGAAAAAATTGACGTGTTTTCTGGCTATAGACTATAGTATGGCTCTAGCTTGTCCAAGGGAGCTTGAAGTCTAGCTAAAAAGGGTCTAGCTTATCAAAAGAAGCTTGAAATCTAGCTAAAAAGGGTCTAGCTTATCAAAAGAAGCTTGAAATATAGCTAAAAAGGGTCTAGCTTATCGAAAAAAGCTAGAAATCGAGCTTAAAAGTGTAAAAAGAGTCCTATCAAAAGGAGCTTTAAATCTAGCTAAAAAGGGTCCACCTTATTAAAAGAAGTTTGAAATCGAGCTAAAAAGAGTTTATCCTATCAAAAGGAGCTTTAAATCTAGCTAAAAAGGGTCTACTTTATTAAAAGAAGCTCGAAATCTAGCTAAAAGGGGTCGAGCTTGTCGAAAGAAGCTTGAAATCTAGCTTAAAAAGGTCCAGCTTGTCGAAAGAAGCTTGAAATCTAGCTAAAAAGGGCCTAGCTTGTCGAAAGAAGCTTGAAATCTAGCTAAAAAGGGTCCAGCTTGTCCAAAGAAGCTTGAAATCTAGCTAAAAAGGGTCTAGCTATCGAAAAAAGCTTGAAATCGAGCTAAAAAAGGGTCTAGCTTATCGAAAGAAGCTTGAAATATAGCTTAAAAGGGTCTAGCTTATCGAAAGAAGCTTGAAATCTAGCTAAAAAGGGCCTAGCTTATCGAAAGAAACTTTAAATCTGGCTAAAAAGGGGTTATCCTATCAAAAGGAGCTTTAAATCTAGCTAAAAAGGGTCTAGCTTATCGAAAAAAGCTTGAAATCGAGCTAAAAAAGGGTCTAGCTTATCGAAAGAAGCGTGAAATATAGCTTAAAAGGGTCTAGCTTATCGAAAGAAGCTTGAAATCGAGCTAAAAAAAATGAGAGTCCCGCGGCCAGCAGACTACAGGAGGTAGATTTCTTTCAGATGGTTAGATCTAGAACTTTCTATAATTCGAAGAAAAAAAAATCATCTGTTTCCCGGTAAAAATTCAAAAAATTTCTTTTTTACCTAGGTTCAAATCTATTGCACCCAGCTGATCCAAACCAACTTTAAATCTTTCTTAGCCATCCCCATAACATCACTTTTAAGTTTGAAAGCGATTGGATGAACGGTTTGCGAGATTCGCAGGTTAGGCCCTAAGTAAAGTACCAAAACCGCTGGTCCGATTTCAGCCGTTAACGAACTCATAAATTCTATTAGTTTAAAAGCCCTAAATACCGAATTTCATGCTCGTCAAGTAAAAATTACTCAAGTTATCGTGCGAATATATACATATATACATATATACATATATAATACATATATATATATATAAACTTTTGAGTTGAGGGTGGTTTTGGGGGTCCAGGGGGGTCTGAAATGAAAACCTATCACAAAAATTTTTGAATCTGAGACTACTGCCCCCATTGCAATAGGTAGATTTTCTGAAAGAAATCTACCTAAAATGGCCTAGCTTATCGAAAGAAACTTGAAATCTTACTAAAAAGGGGTTATCCTATCAAAAGGAGCTTTAAATCTAGCTAAAAAGAATCTAGCTGATTAATAAATGCTTTAAGTATAGCTTAACAGGGCCAACTTGTAAAAAGAAGCTTGAAATCAAGCTAAAAAGGATGTATAAAAAAAGCTTTAATTCTAGCTGAAAAGGATCTATCTAATAATCTAGCTAGTATTAAGAGAATCTAGCTAATATTTACCTAATTAGGTTCATTTGAGCCTGAAATATGTATCTAGCTAATTAGGTAAAAAGAAACACGAAATCAAGCCAAAACCTTGTAATAACTTCGTACTAATAAAGTTCATTATAGCAAAAAAAATCACCTCTAGCTAATTAGGACTCCAGCTTACAAAAGATCCATTTCTATTTAGCTAATTAGGTTCATTCTAGCTTAAAGTTCACTTCTAGCTAATTAGGGCTCTAGCTATAAAAAGATCCATTTATGTTTAGCTAATTAGAGCTCTAACTAACGACGGAGCCATTAATCTAGCTTAAAGTTTACATCTAGCTAATATGATCTCCAGCTAACAAATGATCCTTTTCCATCTAGCTAGGTCCATTCTAGCTTAGAAGTTCACATCTAGCTAATGAGAGCTCTAACTACCATTTATGCAGCTAACAATGGATACATTTCTATCTAGCTACGACCATCACTATATGTTTCAGCAATAGCTTCAAATCTAGCTATAAAGTTCTAGCTGATAAAAGGTGTTCGCTAGCTACATGCTCCATAAGCCTTCTAGCGAAATCAATCTAGCTGATAAATGGTGGATTTCTGCCTAGCTAATAGCCTTCATAAGTTCACATCTAGCTAATCAAAGTTCTAGCTGATAAAGGGTGGATTTCTGCCTAGCTAATAGCCTTCATAAGTTCACATCTAGCTAACCAAGGCCCTTTTCAATCTAAATGGTCGCTATCAACGTGCAGAGGCCCTTATAAGGGTGGGCATATAATTTTTCAAGAAATATTTTCCAGACTATTTTTATGTTTTGCGAACAATACAAAAGACGGGTAAACTGTCGAGAGCCCTTCAAGTTCCCTACGCTCGGATTTCATTGCTTCATGTAGGTTGGGGATGTGGGGGAGGGGGGAGGGGGGGCAAAATAGAAAAAAATCCCCCTTGGGAATGCAGTATCGGCGCACACACGCTCTTAAATCCAGGAATGGGATATCCCCTGAAAGGCAATGATGAAAAACGACCAAACTTCCAACCCTCCCGCACGATAAATTCTTTATAGAGAAAGAATAAGAAGAAAAATTCCAATAATTTTTTTTTCGCTTTTTTTACAGGCGTTCCTCGAGATGGGAGACGAGCTCGCGGCAGCCTCCATGGTCCAGTACTACGCCCAATGCTTCGCACAGCTCAGAGCGAAAGTCGTCTACGTACAATTCTCAAACCACAAAGAACTGAAAACCGATCAAAGCCACAGCAACGCCGTAAGTACCCCGAATATGACGTCACCAACTTTCCAATGACGTCAAACTCAATATCTAGCCTCATTTGCCAATTTCCAGCTTATCTATTAGCAATAAATGGGTAGATTCTCTTTTGCAAGATAAGTATACGTAAAAAACGTTTAAGTGACGTCACTGGACTGATAAGCTGCTGATAAAATAACCTTCGCTGTGTATATTCCAGCCCGCCATTTTCTCCCTCCTCAAATAACATGAAAGAACGCGTACAAATGAAGGAAAAAAGATGAAAAGTAAATATTTTATTTAAAAAAGCTCCCTCAAGCATGGTTAGAGCCCAATTTTTGTTTAAAGATCAAAAAATATTTCCCATGGGGTTTACAAAAAATGACATTGAGTAGGCCAAGTCTCGTTTTGTATTCACTCAAAAATTAGCTTTTTTTCCAACCCCAGCCCCCACTTTCAACACATACAAACTTCCCTTGCGAAAAGCCTGAGCTATTACATAATTCAGTGGCCCCCACCACTTTTCCTGCGCCCGGAAACACCCCCCCTACTCTTTTCCACCTCCCCCCACCCCCCTGAACAATGACCTATTGTGTTTCCGGTCCCCACCACTCCACTGACCCCCACCCCACCATTTTTTCCCTCCCTTATTCTAAATGACCCATTTGTACTGTTCTGCTATATAATTTTTAACCCCCCAGGCGCATTTTGGTGGAGGGGGGAATCCTCAAAATGGGAAATTCATTGTCTTGCGGCTCGAAAAAGCATAAATAAATTCGAGAGGATTTTCCACATCGTCTCTTTTTTTCCTTTTTACGCTTTCCGACCTGAGACTTAATTTAAAAAGAGTTTTAATTACCAAAACAAAAATTTTCCAACCTCCCCCCAGTAATAATTGAAAACTCATAAATCCATCTTTGAGCAACATGACCTAACTCAAATTTTTCATAATTCAGCCCCTAACGCTAAAGGTTTAGCTGATATCGATAACTCCTTAGAAAACAGATTTTCTAGCTGGAGATGGAATTTTTAAGCTGGAAAACCAATTTTAGCTCGAGATTGATCATTCTAGTCTGAAAAAACGTTAAGCTAGAGAAGCTAGAGATTGAATTTTTAAGCTAGACACCGTTTTTTTTAGCTCGAGATGATAATTTCTAGCTGAAATTAACGTTAAGATAGAGAAGCTAGAAACCCTACTAAGTTAGAGATTGAATTTTTAAGCTTGAAAGCAAATTTAGCTAGAAATTAGTCTTTTAAGCTAGAAACCCTTTTTAAGCTATAGATCGAATTTCGAAGCTAGAAACCAGACTTAGCTAGAGATTAGTCTTTTAAGCTAGACACCCTTTTTAAGCTAGAGATCGAATTTTTAAGCTAGAAACCAATTTTAGCTAGAGATTAGTCTTTTAAGCTAGAAACCGATTTTAGCTAGAGATTAATCTTTTAAGCTAGAAACCCTTTTAAGCTAGAGATCGAATTTTTAAGCTAGAATCCAAATTTAGCTAGAGATTAATCTTTTTAGCTAGAGACCGATTTCTAAGCTAGAAACCAGATTTGGCTAGTGATTAGTCTTTTAAGCTAGAAAACAAATTTAGCTAGAATTAGTCTTTTAAGCTAGAAACCCTTTTTAAGCTAGAGATCGAATTTTTAAGCTAGAAACCAGATTTAGCTAGTGATTAGTCTTTTTAGCTAGAAAACAAATCTAGCTAGAGATTAGTCTTTTTAGCTAGAAACCCTTTTAAGCTAGAGATTAAATTTTTAAGCTAGAAACCGATTTTAGCTAGAGATTAGTCTTTTAGCTAGAAACCCTTTTAAGCTAGAGACGATTCTAAGCTAACAGATTAGCTAGTGATTAGTCTTTTTAGCTAGAAAACAAATCTAGCTAGTGATTAGTCTTTTAAGCTAGAAACCCTTTTAAGCTAGAGATCGAATTTTTAATCTAGAATCCAAATTTAGCTATAGATTAATCTTTTTAGCTAGAAACCCATTTAGCTAGAGACCGAATTTCTAAGCTAGAAACCAGATTTAGCTAGTGATTAGTCTTTTAAGCTAGAAAACAAATCTAGCTAGAGATTAGTCTTTTAAGCTAGAAACCCTTTTAAGCTAGAGATCGATGTTTTAGCTAAATTCAAATTTACTATAGATTAATCTTTTTTATCTAGAGACCGATTCTAAGCTAGAAACCAGATTTATCTAGTGATTAGTCTTTAAGCTAGATGTAGCTAGAATAGTTTTTAAGTAAGACACCACTTATTAAGCTAGAGATCGTATTTTAAGCTAGAAAACCAATTTAGCTAGAAATAGTCTTTAAGCTAGAACCCAATTTACTATAGATTAGTCTTTTAAGCTAGAAACCCTTTTAAGCAAGAGATCGAATTTTTAAGCTAGAAACCAAATTTAGCTAGAGACTAATCTTTTTATCTAGAAACCCTTTTAGCTAGAGACGAATTTCTAAGCTAGAAACCAGATTTAGCTAGTGATTAGTCTTTTAAGCTAGAAAACAAATTTAGCTAGAATTAGGCTTTTAAGCTAGACCTTTTTACGCTAGAGATCGAATTTTTAAGCTAGAAACCACTTTTAGCTAGAAATTAGTCTTTTAAGCTAAAAACCAGATTTAGCTTGAGATTAAACTGTTTAGCTAGCAAATAATAAGCTAGACATTGAATATTTGAGCAAGAAACCAATTTTAGCTAGAAATAAGTCTTTTAGCTAGAAACCATTTTAGCTAGAGATCGATTTTATAATCTAAAAACCAATTTTAGCTATAAGCTGGATATTGAATTTGAAGCTAGAAACCATTTTTAGCTCGAGAATGTTGTTTCTAGCTTTAAAAATAGAAACTTTTAGCTAGATTGTTGCTAGAAACTTGTAGCTAGAGAAGAGCTACAACCCTTTTGTAAGCCAAAACCAATATTTAGCTGCAGATCAGTCTTTTAAGCTAGAACCACTTTTTAAGCTAGCGATCCGTCGATTAGCTAGAGATCGAATTTCAAGCTAGAAACCAGAAGGACTTAGCTCAGAGATAGTCCTTTTAAGCATAGAGAGGAGACAAAGTTTAGCTAGAATGAGGCTTTTACGCTAGAGCCTGTACGCTCTTAGAGATCGAATTTTTTAAGCTAGAAACCATCCACTTTAGCGAGAAATCTAAAGGTCTTTTTCTTTTAACGGCCCTAACAAACCAGCATTAGCTTGAGACTACACTGTTTAGCTAGGCAAATAATAAGCTAGACATTGATATTTGAAAGCAAGAACCATTTTAGCTAGAAATAAGTGGCGGTCTTGTCATTAAAGCTAGAATGACACATTTTAGCTAGCGATAGACGATCGATTTTATAATCTAAAAACATTATTTTTATGCTAGAGATAGCAAATGAAAGGAAAACCCTTATAAGCTGATATTGAATTGAAGCGAGTAGAAGCGTAGAAACCATTTTTATTTTGCTCGCTGAGAGAGAATGAGATCGAGAATGTTGTTTCTAGCTTATAGAACTTTTCAGCTACATTGTTGCTAGGCTAGAAACGTCGTAGCTATTGAGACAGCTACAAACCCTTTTTAAGCCAAAACCCATATTAGCTGCTGCAGATCAGTCGTCGTCTTTAAGCTAGAAGAAAAGAGACAACCACTTTTTAATCTCAGCGATCCGTCGCGAATTATCGAATTTTTCGATATAGCTTAGAGATCGAATTTTCAAGCTAGAGAAACGCAAATTTAGCTAGAGATTCGTCTTTGCTTTTCAAGCTAGAAAAACCAAATCGTAGCTAAGAAACCCTTTTAACGCAAGAGATCGAATCAATGGAGGTAAGCAAAGAGATTAGAATATATTATTTCTAAGGCGTAGAACCAGCATTTTAGCTCGAGATTTGTCTTTGAAGCTAGTAAGGAAAGAAAACAAATTTAGCTAGAATTAGGCCTTTTATAGCTGAGACTTCCTACGCTAGTAGATCGAATTTTTAAGCTAGAAACCCTTTTAGCTAGAAATTGGTCTTTAAGCTAAAAACAGATTTAGCTTGAGATTAAACTGTTTAGCTAGCAAATAATAAGCTAGACATTGAATATTTGAGCAAGAAACCAATTTTAGCTAGAAATAAGTCTTTTAGCTAGAGATCGATTTTATAATCTAAAAACCAATTTTAGCTAGAAACCCTTATAAGCTGGATATTGAATTTGAAGCTAGAAACCATTTTTAGCTCGAGAATGTTGTTTCTAGCTTTAATAGAAACTTTTAGCTAGATTGTTGCTAGAAACTTGTAGCTAGAGAAGCTACAAACCCTTTTTAAGCCAAAAACCAATATTAGCTGCAGATCAGTCTTTTAAGCTAGAAACCACTTTTTAAGCTAGCGATCCGTCGAATTAGCTAGAGATCGAATTTTCAAGCTAGAAACCAAATTTAGCTAGAGATTAGTCTTTTAAGCTAGAAAACAAATCTAGCTAGAAACCCTTTTAAGCAAGAGATCGAATTTCTCAGCTAGAAACCAGATTTAGCTAGTGATTAGTCTTTTAAGCTAGAAAACAAATTTAGATAGAATTAGGCTTTTAAGCTAGACCTTTTTACGCTAGAGATCGAATTTTTAAGCTAGAAACCACTTTTACTAGAAATTGGTCTTTTAAGCTAAAAACCAGATTTAGCTTGAGATTAAACTGTTTAGCTAGCAAATAATAAGCTGGACATTGAATATTTGAGCAAGAAACCAATTTTAGCTAGAAATAAGTCTTTTAGCTAGAAACCATTTTAGCTAGAAACCCTTATAAGCTGGATATTGAATTTGAAGCTAGAAACCATTTTTAGCTCGAGAATGTTGTTTCTAGCTTTAAAAATAGAAACTTTTAGCTACATTGTTGCTAGAAACTTGTAGCTAGAGAAGCTACAAACCCTTTTTAAGCCAAAAACCAATATTAGCTGCAGATCAGTCTTTTAAGCTAGAAACCACTTTTTAAGCTAGCGATCCGTCGAATTAGCTAGAGATCGAATTTTCAAGCTAGAAACCAATTGTAGCTAGACAAATGACCTCCAGCTAGCTAGACACAGGCCTCTAGCGATGTAGAAACCAGACCTCTAGCTACTTATGCTGGAGATTCGGTACCCAAATAAATACTTGAAGCTAAAAGGTTAACTCGTAGCTTGACATGGTCAAATCTCCGTTGCAAACATAAGTACACGAAAATTCATTTAAAAGTTGGCATCACTGTCTCCCACCTGTCAAGAAGTTTCATTTTCAAAAGGGGAGGTTTTAAAAGCCGGGGCTTTTTTTTGTGTTTTTTTGAGGTGACGCTTCCGGTAAGGCGGTCGGATAAAACGTGAAAGGTCCATTAAAGTGGTCTTGTTCCCTTGATTTATTCAGGGGCCTAAGGATTATCCGAGGGATGAGTAAAAGCCATTTTCCCTTCCCTAGCGAACAAAAATCTTGGAAAATATCGAGAAAAAATATGAAAAATAACTTTTTCCTTTCTTTTTTAGGAGAACAAATAATCTATCGGGTACACCTGGGGAATTTAAAAGCCTATGAAATATACGCGGGGGGTCGGAGAGCCCAAAGAGGCAGTTTAGATGAATGTATTACCCTCGCTAACAACCTCCCATGGGCGCCCCTCCTTGATTTACAACGGGGGGCCCCATTCGAGCCAAACTGTATAATTAGACGTCAATTCAGTGTTGCCAAAATACGTACCCCCCTCCGAAATTTCGAAATGTATCGATTATTATGCTTGAATGAACATTTTAAAGGTTTCTAAGCTCCTTTTTCTAGCTGTGTTACGATTTGGGGGTGAATTTAAAACGTCAAAAGTTATCAATACCCCCCCCCCCGAACTCCCGTTTGATTGGCCGAGAAGTTTTCTCGCTCAACTTTCCTGCAAGTCGGTTTTTAAAACGTCGAATTCACGAAAATTAGACAATTTTCTAAGTGGGTAGGAGAGGTGGAAATGAAAAGGCGACCTCGGGACAAAAACTGTTTAGGTTTAATTAATAAAACGCTTTTTCCTCCCCTCTTCACTTGAAAACTTGAAAGGGAAAGTTTTCCTAAAGGGCTCCTTTTTTTCCCCTTTTTTAGAGGCATCCCAACGTTTGAAAATCAGCGATTAAAAAGTTTTCTTTTTTTTACAGAACGCTTCCGCACAAGCGGCTCTTCAAGCTGCCCAGGCTCTTGTCGGAAATCAAGAAACGCAAGGAGGGCCCACAACCGTTCTCAGGGTCGTCATCGAACACATCAACTATCCTGTCACTCTCGAACTACTTCACCAGGTACACAAAAGTCTCAATATCTGCCTAAAAATGAGAAAAAAGACTCTAAAATGACAATATATACACATTTCTAACGTTAAACTGTCTCTAAAAAGCATAAAACGTGTAAAAATCGATGTCGCAATAGTGTCTCCCCCCGTGGAGTTTCCTACGAACTAAAATTTTAATGGAGTTTTTAATGTTGGATATCTCCCGGCGGGATCTTCCATCATTTAAGCCCCCCAAGTGTAACATCAACATCATCAATCACGCATTAATAATCAAAATTTCAAAGATTCGAGGTCTCGAAGACGAATTCGGGCCGTAAATCGCCCTTTTTTCGAGACTCTCTAAATAGGGAAACCTTTTATTGATACTGATGCCCCTTCGGAGATAAAAGTTTAAGTAAAACCCACCCCTTGTCCCATGAGCGTACACGAAATTTTCCGGAGGAAAAACCTTCGTTTACGTTTAGATTTATTCGGTTCCCATTCTTATTTACGGCCCTCCCTTTTTAATCTTTCATCCCCCACCTTTTGAATTGATTCCACAAAAACCAGATTACACCTTAAAAAGTTTTTTGCTCATATCTCCAAAACGGCTTGTCCTATCCCAAAAATGAATAAAAACAAAATTAAAGGAAATTAAATTTCCTACAAAAAATGTCTTATTCATTGTTCCTCTAAGAGCCGCCGTTTTCGAGATATCTCGGTGTCTCACCCGGTGGAATTTTTGAACAACTAAAATTTCAATGGAGTTTTTTGCTCATATTTCCAAAACGGCTTGTCCTATACTAAAAATGAATAAAAACAAAATTAAAGAGAATTAAATTTCCTACAAAAAATGTCTTACTCATTTTTCCTCTAAGAGCCGCCATTTTCGAGATATCTCATTCCTCAGTATCCGTGGAATATTTTAACAACTCAATGGAGTTTTTTGTTCATATTTCCGAAACGGCTTGTCCTATACCAAAAATGAATAAAAACAAAATTAAAGGGAATTAGATTTCCTACAAAAAATGTCTTATTCATTGTTCCTCTAAGAGCCGCCGTTTTCGGGATATCTCAGTGTCTCACCCGGTGGAATTTTTGAACAACTAAAATTTCAATGGAGTTTTTTGCTCATATTTCCAAAACGGCTTGTCCTATACCAAAATTGAATAAAAACAAAATTAAAGGAAATTAAATTTCCCACAAAAAATGTCTTATTCATTTCCCCTCTAAGAGCAGCCATTTTGGCGTTATCGAAGACAAAAGAGAACTTTTTCGTATGATGGATAAGATCATAAATAGGGAAACTCATATGAAAAGTTTTCGCCTTAAAGTTAATGATAATAGCTTAGGCTATAAATTTTAAAAAGGTGGGGGGTGTTTAAAAAGTGCGGTGGAGGAAAAATGTTTTTTCCCTTGTTCTTCAGTAATTACCCCTTAGGGGATGAAAAACCCTTTTGTGCCTTCATAATCCGTGTATTGTTTCACAAATTTTCATTTTTTCTTGTTATTTTATTTGAAAAACAATGCTTTATTGTTTTCAATGGCGGAAGGTTCGCCATTGGTCAAGAGTTTGTGACGTCATAATTTCTTGTTTTTTCCAGATATTCTCTTTGTACGGGAAGGTCTTAAAAATCGTCACATTCACCAAAAATAGTGAGTAAATTTGGTTTTTTGGGTCATTTTTTTTATGTTTTTTTGTAGATGCGTTTCAAGTGCTTGTGCAGTATCAAGATGTGGTCTCCGCACAGACAGCGAAGCTTAAACTTGATGGTCAAAACATTTTCAATTCTGGCTTCATATTGAGGATCGAGTTTTCCAAGTTGGCGTCGTTGAATGTCAAGTATAACAATGACAAATCGCGTGATTTTACGAATCCGTCGCTTCCTAATGGCGAAGGGGGCGTCGAGCCGGTCATCGGCGACCAGCTCCTCCCTCAGATTCTGCTTGGAGCGACCAATCCGATCGCGAGACGTTTCGACACTCGCATTCCTGGAGTCATCCCTCCGAGCCCCTTCGGACCCCTTCACGGACTCACTTCGCCCTTAGGGGCGCCCTTCACTTCCGGATCGCCTGTCGCAGGTAACCGAACCCTCAATAGTCAGCTAGCGTAAGTAGTTGGTAGTCTAGCTGGTTGTTAGAGCTGATGTCTCTAGCTATCTGGAGGTGATGCTCCTGGCTAAATGGAGGCCCTTTTTCTGGCTAAATGGAGGTTCCGTTTCTGGCTAGCTTGCTGGAGGTTTTTTTCTGGCTAGTCAGATGGAGGTGACGTTCCTGGCTAGTCAGATGTAGGTGACGTTTCTGGTTAGCCAGATGGAGGTCCCTTTTCTGTCTAACTGGAGGCCCTTTTTCTGGCTAACCAGATGGAGGTTCCGTTTTTCCCTAGCCAGATGGAGGTCCCGTTTCTGCCTAGCCAGATGGAGGTCCCTTTTCTGACTAAACGGGGGTTCCGCTTCTGGCTAGTCAGATGGAGGTCCCCTTTTCTGGCTAGTCAGATGAAGGTGACGTTTCTGGCTAGCCATATGGACGTCCCTTTTCTGTCTAACTGGAGGCCCTTTTTCTGGCTAACCAGATGGAGGTTCCGTTTTTCCCTAGCCAGATGGAGGTCCCGTTTCTGCCTAGTCAGATGGAGGTCCCCCTTTCTGGCAGGTCTGGTGGAGATTTTTTTTCTGACTAAACGGAGGTTCCGCTTCTGGCTAGTCAGATGGAGGTCCCCTTTTCTGGCTAGTCAGATGAAGGTGACGTTTCTGGCTAGCCATATGGAGGTCCCTTTTCTGTCTAACTGGAGGCCCTTTTTCTGGCTAACCAGATGGAGGTTCCGTTTTTCCCTAGCCAGATGGAGGTCCCGTTTCTGCCTAGCCAGATGGAGGTCCCTTTTCTGACTAAACGGGGGTTCCGCTTCTGGCTAGTCAGATGAAGGTGACGTTTCTGGCTAGCCATAGGAGGTCCCTTTTCTGTCTAACTGGAGGCCCTTTTTCTGGCTAACCAGATGGAGGTTCCGTTTCCGCCTAGCCAGATGGAGGTCCTTTTTCTGGCTAGTCAGATGGAGGTCCCCTTTTCTGGCTGGTCAGATGGAGGTCCTTTTTCTGGCTAAACGGGGGTTCCGCTTCTGGCTAGTCAGATGAAGGTGACGTTTCTGGCTAGCCATAGGAGGTCCCTTTTCTGTCTAACTGGAGGCCCTTTTTCTGGCTAACCAGATGGAGGTTCCGTTTTTCCCTAGCCAGATGGAGGTCCCTTTTATGGCTAGCCAGATGGAGGTCCCCTTTTCTGGCTGGTCTGATGGAGATCCTTTTTCTGGCTAAACGGGGGTTCCGCTTCTGGCTGGTCAGATGGAGGTCCCTTTTCTGGCTGGCCTGATGGAGATCCTTTTTCTGGCTAGCCAGATGGAGGTCCCTTTTCTGTCTCAACTAGAGGCCCTTTTTCTAGCTAACCAGATGGAGGTTCCGTTTCCGCCTAGCCAGATGGAGGTCCTTTTTCTGGCTAAACGGCTGGAGGTTAAATTTCTGGCTAGCCAGATGGAGATCCCCTCTCTAAAAAAGGTCCTTTTTCTGGCTAACCAGATGGAGGTTCCGTTTTTGGCTAGCTTGCTGGAGGTCCCCCCCCCCTCCGGCAGCCAGATAGATGTTCCGTTTCTGGCTAGCTTGCTGGAGGTGTTTTCTGGCTAGCCAGATGCAGGTGCCTTTTCTGGCTAGCTTGCTGGAGGTGTTTTCTGGCTAGCCAGATGCAGGTGCCTTTTCTGGTTAGCTGGAGGTGCCGTTTCTGGCTAGCTTGCTTTGCTGGAGGTGTTTTCTGGCTAGCCAGATAGATGTTCCGTTTCTGGCTAGCTTGCTGGAGGTGTTTTCTGGCTAGCCAGATAGATGTTCCGTTTCTGGCTAGCTTGCTGGAGGTGTTTTCTGGCTAGCCAGATAGATGTTTCGTTTCTGGCTAGCTTGCTGGAGGTGTTTTCTGGCTAGCCAGATGCAGGTGCCTTTTCTGGTTAGCTGGAGGTGCCGTTTCTGGCTAGCCAGATAGATATTCCGTTTCTGGCTAGCTTGAGTTCCTTTATCTTGCTTGCTGTAGCTCCTCTGTATAGCTAGTTCGTTTTTTCCCTTCATTCTATGACTCTAGGATATTTGATTTCAGATCTGTGTACAGGACTGCCATTGACGGCCGGTTTCACTTTGCCGCCGAATGCGGCGACCTTAGTACAAAACTCGATGCGACTCCCCGGTCAAATGCCGACGACGACATGCGTCCTACTCGTCAGCAACCTCAACGAAGAGGTAAATCCCTCAATATAAACAATTCATTAAAATCGTTAACCTCTCAAGTTTTAATATTCAAGTCCTTTGGGAAGAACCGAAGAGCCATCTAGATATTGAAACTTGAACTAATATTAAAGAGACGCCTTCCAGAGTTTGGGGGATTTTAAACTTTCGGTATTTTGTTCTCCCCCATTTTTGTGTATTTTTTTTTAAACCAGTGTTGCCAACTTCGGTTGGCAACACTGCCAAAAGACTAAAACTCGCTACTTCTTTCTAATCTTAATTTTTGTGTTCTTTTTTATTATTTTTTTTTTCTCCTCTATCTTCGGTCTCTCTCAAAAAACAAAATTTTTATATTCAAACTTCTAAATTCTTCTTCTTCTTCCTGGATTAGACGATAACAACCGATGCGCTGTTCACGCTATTTGGTATGTCCTATTTTTTATTTTTCTTTTTATTTTATTTATTTAGTGTAATTATTTTCTCTCTGTTTTACGTCACTTATAGCATTTTGGGTGCTTATAAAATATTTTTTGTATATAATTTTTTTTTAAATGTTAACCTTTTTTTTCATACTTATCTGCTTTTTATTAATTTTTTAAAATTATTATTTTGCACGAATTGGTGTCTTAGTTTGGTATTCAGAGAAAAGAAGTGGCTCCCCGTGGACCGATCGACTTGAAATTTGGCGTGGACCTTCTTTAATATGTTTGGGGATAGCCCTTAAAATTTCAAGTCGATCGAACCTCAGGGAGCTGAGAAATCTTGAGGTATGTTCACTCTGAATACCGCCTTTAACACCCATTTTAATTTTAAAAAATAATTACCAAACAAATTTTTTTTTTGTTTATCGGTGTCGTAATAACAAAAATGCATTATTAGATTGCAATTTTTTAAACATTTTTCGAAATTAATTTTTTTTTTTTTATTGTTTTTTGTATTATTTAGGGGTGTATGGGGACGTACAACGTGTGAAGATACTCTATAATAAGAAGGATACGGCTTTGATTCAGATGGCGGAGCCTCATCAGGCGAATTTAGGTGAGTTTTGTGACGTGGTGGGTTTTGATTGGTTGGGGGTGTGGCCTAATCGCCTTTATGGCTTTTGATTGGTTGGGGGTGTGGCCTAATCGCTTTTATGGCCTCTGATTGGTTGGGGGTGTGACCTAATCGCTTTTATGGCCTCTGATTGGTTGGGGGTGTGGCCTAATCACTTTTATGGCCTCTGATTGGTCCTTAGGCGTGGCCTAGTCACTTTTATGGCCTCTGATTGGTTGGGGGTGTGGCCTAATCGCTTTTATGTCCTCTGATTGGTCCTTAGGCATGGCCTATTCACTTTTATGGCCTCTGATTGGTTCATAGGGCGTGTTCTGATATTAAAAACTCGATTTCTTGTTTCAGCGATGATGCATTTGGACAAAGTGAAACTTCAAGGAAAAGCGATGAGGGTGATGAGTTCGAAGCATCAGACGGTCCAGCTTCCGAAAGACGGCCAGCCGGACGCGGGCCTCACCAAAGACTACACGTCCTCGAACCTTCACAGATTTAAAAAACCGGGATCCAAAAACTACCAGAACATCTACCCGCCTTCGTCGACTCTCCACCTTTCTAACATCCCGTAATAAACAAAGCAATTCTTCATTCAAAATTTAACTTCTTTTTTTAGACCGAACATAGAAGAAGAGGACATAAAAACAATCTTCGAATCAAACGGATTCACCGTACAAGGATTCAAATTCTTCCCGTAAGTCAACTTCAAGTCCATTTTTGAGGGCTAAGGAATCATCTGAGCTTGTTTTTGCACTAAATCACTTATTTAGCCCTTTAAAAGAGCTTTCCAACGGTATAAATATTAATAAAATCGGTCAAAAACTGTGGGAGATACGGACGTTTAAACATTCAATCATGAAATCATGTTTCGGCCAACAATGAACTTCAAGTCCATTTTTGAGGGCTAAGGAGTCATCTGAGCAACTTTTTGCATTAAGTAACATTTGTAGCCCTTTAAAAGAGCTTTCCAACGGTATAAATATTAATAAAATCGGTCAAAAATTGTGGGAGATACGGACATTTAAACATTGTCATGAAACCGTGCCTTGCATTGACAAACTTTAAGTCCATTTTTGAGAACTAAGGAGTCATCTGAGCTAGTGTATGCACTAAATCACTTTTTTAGGACTTTAAAAGAGCTTTCTAACGGTGTAAATATTAATAAAATCGGCCAAAAAGTGTGGGAGATACGGACGTTTAAACATTCAGTCATGAAATCGTGCTTTGCATTGACAAACTTAAAGTCCATTTTTGATGGCTAAGGAGTCATCTGAGCGATTTTTTGTATTAAGTACCATGTGTAGCCCTTTAAAAGAGCTTTCCAACGATATAAATATTAATACAATCGGTCAAAAATTGTGGGAGTTACGGTCGTTTTCTTATAAATATCCTTCTTTTTTCCAGCAAAGACAAAAAGATGGCCCTCCTTGAACTACCTTCGATCGAAGACGCCATCGAAGCATTGATTGTAAGTTATATACCTCAAAAAAACGACCTTTTTTAACTTTTTTTTTGCAGAAAATGCACAATCATCAGCTAAGCGAGCAGAACCACCTGAGGGTCTCCTTCTCGAAATCCAACATCCAATCTCCAGTCCGCTAAAAACCGAGGACCAAAAACACTTTTTTTAAACTTTTTTTTTGTATTTTTCTTTAACTTAAGCCGGTGTTTTTTTTGTTTTTGCAACGAATATGAAGAAAAACGAAAAGAAGGCCTATTTTTAAACTAAGGCCTAAATGGGCCTATTTAAGTATTATTTTAGTTTATTTTAAGCAAAAACCCTAGTTTTTAATATTTTTTTTTTATGAATCTCAAATCTTCCATTTTTTTTCTTTTATATATAAAACAGGGTACGAGTTCAGACAGTATTTTCGAGCTTTAATTTTCCAGATTCAAAATTTAATAAACTTTTTTATTTTATTTTTTTTATTTTTTTTTTTTCCTTCATTTTTCTCTTCCTGTAGGATTAAATATTTGGGAACAAGGATAAAAACAATCTTTACAATAGATTATATATATTTAAATATTTATATATGACCTCAAAAGCTCTTTTTTCTATTTTTCATATTTCCGCGAGCTTTTTTCTCCGGGGTCGCCTATGACAATCAAAAACATATTTTTTTGTCCCAAATAATAAGACTTTCCTCTATCATCTTTTAGACCAAAAGTTTTAGTTTTTTGACATATCAATATGAAAAAAATATATATATATTATATTTAATGTGCCAATGTGTGAGCTGTGGTTTTGTTGTGCATATCAGGGTATTTTAGTTTCGATTGTTTTTATGTTGTCGAAATGTCTTTCATGTAAAGCTTTTTTTGTAAATATGTGACGTCAGAACTATGGCCGACCTTTTTTCGGTTTTCCTGTTTCATGCTTTTTCCACGATGGAATATCAAGTTTTTTATATTTTCAATATTTTTGTACAAAAAGGCTGTTTTCAGAAGGGATCAAATTTCTGGTCAAGAAAAGGAATTCTTGACTTTTGTCCTGGCCAAATTTTTTCTTTCTTTTAATTAATTAAAAATCTTAATCTATATATTTAGCTTTAGCTGTAGTGTAGCTTATAAAAAAGAAAGAAATTTTCCAAAAAAGAAAATTTAAAATTGTAGGCTTATTGGTGTTTATAGCACTTAGTATTATTATTTTAACTTTTTTTCTTTTTCTTTTTTTTTTTTAGTTTACTTTTTTCTTTTTCATTTTTTTTTCGTTTACTTTTTTTACAAAAAACGCACAGTCAATTTCAAAAAAATAAAAGAAGAAAAATTAAAATAGACGCACGATTCGATGTGAAGAAGTTTTTAGAGATTTTAAGAATTTATAGAGGTTATATAAAAGAAAAAATTAATTATATATTTAAAGGAGAATAGTAGTGGCGAGTATCAGACTTTGTTTTTCGTTTTATTTTTTTATCGACCTCGCATTAGTGATAAAAAATGGGTTGGAAAAACTGTTTAAATCATGATGTTTGGCCATGTTTGATTGGTGGGAGGGGCCTGATTGTGTTTAAGGCCTCTGATTGGTCGGAGGGCGTGGCCTGATCGTGTTTATGGCCTCCGATTGGTCGAAAGGCGTGGCCTAATTACGTTTAAGTCCTTAGATTGGTTGGTAGGTGTGGCCTAATCATGTTTAATGCCTCTTATTGTTCAAAAAGGACGCTTTTTAACCATTTTTTTGCCACTCATGGCCAACATCGGTTTAATTTAAACGGCCAAACCTGAAATGTCTGAAGCCAGTTTTTCTTTATTTGGTCTTCCTCCTCAAGGGACATCGGGGGGAGGACTCCCAGGCTACACAACGAGGGCTCCTCCCCCCTCCCCATCCACTTTTTTCCTCAACTGTTCGAATATTTCAATGTAAACGCACTAGTAAGTGTAAGAATTTTGTGTATTTCACCATTTTTGTCGCATTAAAATGATAAAAGACAAAAAAAAACCTTTTTTCTTTACTGCTTCTCTACCTTTCGTTTTCCATCTTCTTTCTTTTATTTTAAGATAATTTTTAAAACTAAAAACTGTGCCAAAAATGTCTAGAAAAGTGTTAATAATGTATAATGAACGCCACCCGTCCAAAAAACACGTGGCGCACAGAGTCAATTGTTTAAGAAATTTTGTTTTTCCGATTTTGTTAATTTAAAAAAAGAAAATATTTACTAAAAAAAATAAATGTTGATATTTGTAGAATTTATATACAGAGTAGTTTGTTTTATTTTACATTTATATATTGTGTAGAGGCTTATGGGGGAGCTCTTTTCTGGGAAAAAATGGAAATTTAGTTTCAAACTCGATCAATAGGAGCGCCACTGTTGTGGATTTTGATCAATTTTGGTGAATTCCGCAATAGTAGCGCTCCTGGCGGGGATTTCCGAAACTCCTAGTTGGGAGCTCTCTAGTTGGGATACTCAAAGGTAGAAATTTTAATTAGAGCTTAAAAAGAGAAGATTTTAAGGGACATATCAGGAAAGATTTTAAGTCTAAATAAAAATGTATGTTGGAAAAATATTATAATACATTTAAAAAATAAATAAAAAGTAAATGATTAGGGGAGGTTTTGGCAAACCCTTAGGAGATTTCCAGATTTCACCGCCAGGAAGCGTTGGTGCAGCCGACTATTTTGGAAAAGATAGGTTAGGTAACAGGTAAGTTGAATTGACAAATTTTAGGGGAGTGGCTGATCGAAAACGTTTTATGGCCTTTAGATGTGAGGTAAGGCGTGGCCTAATTGGTTTTCTGGCCTCTGATTGGTCGGAGGGCGTGGCCTAATTGGTTTTGTAGCCTCCGATTGGTGGGGGCGTGGCCTAATTGGTTTTCTAGCCTCTGATTGGTCTGAGGGCGTGTCTTAATTGGTATCTGGCCTCTGATTGGTCGGAGGGCGTGGCCTAATCGGTATTTCGTCGGATGGCGTCACTTATCACGTTTATATCCTCATTCTCGTTGAAATTAGTTCAAGGAGAAAATAAACAAATTTTGTAAAACATTTTATTTGGAAGTTATGATGGTGTCGAGGGTGACTTTGGAGTTTCGCCTGAAAAATAAGAGCAGAACGTTCCTTAGCGAAGTTTTCGAAAGGTTGAAAAGTGCGAGGACCAATTTTGGCGTCCTAACTCCCGAATATTCGCTGAGCATGAGATGGGTTTGCTCTTGCAACACTTCGATTTCCTCTTTTCGGACAGATTCTAAGAAAAAACGTCATCAGTAGGATATTTTCGAAGTAAAAACTGTAAAAACCTGGATTAAAGAGGACGAGGGCTTTCAAAAATGCGAATTCCGTGTGGTCGGTTCGGAGGTGCGTGAGTTTCGTGATGGCGTAGGCGATCGTCCGGAGGTCTTTGCGAAGGTCATCGAGCCTAGAGACGTCCTCGACACCGCATCCTTCCAAAAGTCTTTCTGAAAAAGGTTCCTTCATTACTTTTCACTCCGATGACGTCATCTTCAAGCAATGAGCGAACTAGTCCTTATCTAATGACGTCATTGAGTGTGGACTCCCTTGGAAATGAGCGAACCAAGTAGTCTGCTTGTTGCTTTCGACTTCAATGACGTCACTGGAGTTTAGCAATCATGTTTCTCGATGTTATAGGTTTGCTCGTTTCCACAGACCTTCAATGACGCCATTCTTCAAGCAATGAGGGAACTAACTATTCTGCTTGTACCAATGACGTCATTGAGTGCGGACTCCCTAGGAAACGAGAGAACCAAGTAGTCATTCAATGACGCCACTACACTTTAGCACCCACTTTTTTAGAAATCTCAATGCTATAGGTTTGCTCGTTTCCACAGAGCACCTTCAATGACGTCATTCATCACGCGATGAGCGAACTCTGTTCCAATGACGTCATTGAGTGCGGACTTGGAAACGAGCGAACCAAGTAGTCTTCCTACTTTCGACTTCAATGACGTCACTAAAGTTTAGCACATTGCTCGAAATCTTCGACACCTCCAATGACGTCAGAGGTTAACTAACCTTGTTCAATCGGTAGCGACCACTGCGCCAACGTCAAAACGAACAAATCTTTCCAGGCCTCTTCCAAAAGCGTTTCTTGATCACGAGGCGACAACTAAACAACAAAATTTATCATGATTATCCCCAAGGAATGAGTCAACCTGTTGAAATGACGGTATCGCTTTTATGCATTGTATTGTGAGCAGCAGAAGACGATTTGAGGAGCTGTAGATGTCTTCGGATATCAAAGAGATGGAAGAATCGAACCCTAAAACATCGAAATTAGACAACCTGTCCGCCATTTTGTTTCTATAGACTTTCAATAGTCGACTCCTGCGAGCTCGAGACTTCGTTTTCGTTGCATTCTGTCCTAATGTAGCTCATATAGGTCGGTAACGATCCTGGATGCAAATATGGGCGTGGGAAGGCCAAAAATTGGTGAGGGTACAAAAAGGGCATTGATGGGCACGATATGCTGTTTCTGGGCGACCTTTCGTGTTGGACGGCTGGAAAAAGGATTAAATTTAATAAAAAAGGCAAAGGGAATGGCGGGTACCGTCTTTTTTCATGTTTACGCGAAGACATTTGGAGAACCTGCACGCTTGGCATTGGTTACGCCTTGTGACGTCAACGACGCATCTTCCGTCTTCTTTGCAGACGTAATCCAGATTTCTAGAAAACCAGAATTTGGTAAGCCGGTGGTCTATTGCCACTCCTATGACGTCATTGATTCTTTAAGAAACGTTCTTTTTTAATCAGTGACGTCATTGGGGACACTCTCAGCAGCTTGGTTCGTCGCAAAGTGACGTCATTAATACAAAAGGATACGCATTTCCTGAGCGAATGGAAGTTTTGTTGAAATCATCCCCAATGACGTCATTCGGGTTGCCTAGTTTACGAGGTTCTTTGGCGAAATGAGACAACCCTTACCTTCTTATGGACCTTTTGAAGAAACCCCTGCATCCGTCGCAGCTTGGGACGCCGTAGTGCTTCCCTGATGCTTTGTCGCCGCAGACTTTGCAATGGGAGTCTTTACTTTCGCTTTCTTGCATCTGGAAACGAAAAAAAAAGCCTCTAAGCCGACCCCAATAGCCTGCTTTCCTCCGGAAATCCGCTAAAAGGGCCATAAGTGGCGCATTTGACTTTTTGTCTACGGTCCGTTAAACGCATGAAAAGCCATGACGTCACGCACACGTGCGTTCATTTTCACTAATTACGTCACACCTGTTCGACAAAAGGTGCACCTGCTCTGTAGTCAACCTCTTTTCATGTTAAATCACACAACCCTTTAAAAGGTCAGAGGGGGGGGGGATTAGTAAATTTAGGTTATCCTATAGGTATTTTGAGGGAGGAGGGAATGATTTGGCGGAGAGAGACGTTGATTGGTCGGGGGCGTGGCCTAATCATGTTTAAGGCTTTTGATTGGTCGGGAGGCGTGGACTAATCATGCTTATAGCCTTTGATTGGTCAAAAGGCGTGGCCTATTCATGTTTATAGCATTTGATTGGTCGAAAGGCGTGGCCTATTCGTGTTTATAGCATTTGATTGGTCAAAAGGCGTGGCCTATTCATGTTTATAGCCTTTGATTGGTCAAAAGGCGTGGCCTATTCGTGTTTATAGCCTTTGATTGGTCGAAAGGCGTGGCCTATTCGTGTTTATAGCCTTTGATTGGTCAAAAGGCGTGGCCTATTCGTGTTTATAGCCTTTGATTGGTCAATAGGCGTGGCGTATTCACGTTTATAGCCTTTGATTGGTCGAAAGGCGTGGCCTATTCGTGTTTATAGCATTTGATTGGTCAAAAGGCGTGGCCTATTCATGTTTATAGCCTTTGATTGGTCAAAAGGCGTGGCCTATTCGTATTTATTGCCTTTGATTGGTCGAAAGGCGTGGCCTATTCGTGTTTATAGCCTTTGATTGATCAAAAGGCGTGGCCTATTCGTGTTTATAGCCTTTGATTGGTCAATAGGCGTGGCGTATTCACGTTTATAGCCTTTGATTGGTCGAAAGGCGTGGCCTATTCGTGTTTATAGCCTTTGATTGGTCAATAGGCGTGGCCTATTCATGTTTATAGCCTTTGATTGGTCAAAAGGCGTGGCCTATTCGTATTTATAGCCTTTGATTGGTCAATAGGAGTGGCCTATTCGTGTTTATAGCCTTTGATTGGTCAAAAGGCGTGGCCTATTCGTGTTTAAAGCTTTTGATTGGTCAATAGGCGTGGCGTATTCACGTTTATAGCCTTTGATTGGTCGAAAGGCGTGGCCTATTCGTGTTTATAGCCTTTGATTGGTCGAAAGGCGTGGCCTATTCGTGTTTATAGCTTTTGATTGGTCAATAGGCGTGGCATATTTATGTTTATATCCTTTGATTGTTCGAAAGGCGTGGCCTAATCATGCTTATAGCTTTTGATTGGTCAAAAGGCGTGGCCTATTCGTGTTTATAGCGTTTGATTTTTCGGGAGGCGTGGACTAATCATGCTTATAGCCTTTGATTGGTCAAAAGGCGTGGCCTATTCGTGTTTATAGCCCTTGATTGGTCGAAAGGCGTTGCCTAATTATGTTTAATTCCTTTTATTGGTCGGGAGGCGTGGACTAATCATGCTTATAGCCTTTGATTGGTCGAAAGGCGTGGCCTATTCGTGTTTATAGCGTTTGATTGGTCGAAAGGCGTGGCCTATTCGTGTTTATAGCCTTTGATTGGTCGAAAGGCGTGGCCTATTCGTGTTTATAGCCTTTGATTGGTCAAAAGGCGTGGCCTATTCGTGTTTAAAGCTTTTGATTGGTCAATAGGCGTGGCGTATTCACGTTTATAGCCTTTGATTGGTCGAAAGGCGTGGCCTATTCGTGTTTATAGCCTTTGATTGGTCGAAAGGCGTGGCCTATTCGTGTTTATAGCTTTTGATTGGTCAATAGGCGTGGCATATTTATGTTTATATCCTTTGATTGTTCGAAAGGCGTGGCCTAATCATGCTTATAGCTTTTGATTGGTCAAAAGGCGTGGCCTATTCGTGTTTATAGCGTTTGATTTTTCGGGAGGCGTGGACTAATCATGCTTATAGCCTTTGATTGGTCGAAAGGCGTGGCCTATTCGTGTTTATAGCCTTTGATTGGTCGAAAGGCGTGGCCTATTCGTGTTTATAGCCTTTGATTGGTCGAAAGGCGTGGCCTATTCGTGTTTATAGCCTTTGATTGGTCAAAAGGCGTGGCCTATTCGTGTTTATAGCCTTTGATTGGTCAAAAGGCGTGGCCTTTTTCGTGTTTATAGCATTTGATTGGTCAAAAGGCGTGGAATATTCATGTTTATGGCCTTTGATTGGTCAAAAGGCGTGGCCTATTCGTATTTATAGCCTTTGATTGGTCAATAGGAGTGGCCTATTCGTGTTTATAGCCTTTGATTGGTCAAAAGACGTGGCCTATTCGTGTTTATAGCTTTTGATTGGTCAATAGGCGTGGCGTATTCACGTTTGTAGCCTTTAATTGGTCGAAAGGCGTGGCCTATTCGTGTTTATAGCCTTTGATTGGTCGAAAGGCGTTGCCTAATCATGTTTAATTCCTTTTATTGGTCGGAAGGAGTGGCCTAATCATGTTTAAGGCTTTTGATTGGTTGATTGAATTAAAGGGTTTCTATGGTCAGAAGGCGTGATTTATTGAATATAGATTCTTTTGTTTAGTTGAAAATTCATTGGAACAAATCAGCCACCGTTTTTCATCTATATTTAAGCCTTATCTGAACTAAATCACGTAAAACCGAAAAATTCTTAAAATGGTCGCCTTAATGGGCAAAAAAGCGGGAACCCAAGCATGTTTACTGCACATAATTTGTCTTCCTTCATTTTAAACGAAATATTTCGATAATTTTCGAACAAAATATGATTTTTTGAGGGTGTTCTACTTACGTTTTTGGTTGGATTTCGACTGAGCATTCGGGGAACTCCATGAAAGGGGTGAACAAAATGGGCGGTGACGACATGAGGGTGACCTCTTCCCATTGGACAACAAGCCCCACCATCCTCACACCCTTTTCCACCAATCAGGGCGATCAAAAGTCACCCCTTAGGAAGAAAAAATTATTTTCTCGATACGCAGCACTATTATTAATATTTTATAACTTTCTCCACATAAGCATGAATTTTCCACCTAGAATATTAGCCTCCAAATAGCTCCTTAAGGGTCGCTAGAGCAAAAATAAGATTTTTGTACTTTTTTTGGTTTTTCTGCAATATCTTTAGTTCTAATGCACATTTTTACATGCAGCAAAAAAGATTTTGCAGCTTTTATATGTCCCGAGCGATTTTAAATGGAAAACTACGTGAAAAAAAAAAAGCCTCGAGGCAGCCTCGAGAAGCAGCGGATTTCCTCCGGAAAGGCCTTCCCTAATCCTATCTTTGATGTCCTAGTTCCCCCCCCCCGCCGCCGCGCCTAGTTTGTCCTAGTTTGCCTTGATGTCCAAGTTTCCCGCCCCAGTCCCTCAGGAGAGTTGGGATTCTCGGTTCTGGGGAACCGCTTAGGCAATTTCTACTGTCTTCTATTATGGTCCTCGGGCCATAATATATTTCCGTCACCATTTCCAACCATCTCAAACCTTTAGGTTCCGAGAAAATCACGAAATTCCATTTAGGCCCCTTAGCCAAGTCCCAGAACCGATTTTGAGGTTTGAACTGCTATTAACTATGATCCTCGGCCCCTAGGACCTTCCCATCACGATTTTCAACCATCTCAAACCTTCAGGTTCCGAGAAAATCACGAAAATGCCCTTTATGCCCTAAGCGAAGTACCAGAACCGCTTTCTCGATTCAAGCCATTTTCAATAGGCTTCTACCTGGTATATATATATATATATATATATATAATATATATATATATATATATATATATATATATATATATATATATATATTATATATATATATATATATATATATATATATATATATCCCCAGGTTTGGAATGACCTATATTTTCGTGATCAGGAGATGGTCCTGATTACGAACATATAAGCCTCTAAGCCGAAAGCCGCCGTGAGGCCGGCCCCAATAGCCTGCTTTCCTCCGGAAATCCGCTAAAAGGTAATTTAGGGGTAGCAAAAGTTTATTTTTATAAAGTACTACCAGTTGCTATCTCGATGATACTCTATTCGATTTTTTTAGGCGGTAGGAACCCCCTCAAAAGCTCAAAAAATTGTCTTTTAGCGGATTTCCGTAGGAAAGTAGGCTATTGAGGTGGTCGTCACGGAGGCTCCCAGGCTAGTGGCTTATATATTCGTGATCAGGAAGCTCTGGGGATCACAAAAATATAGGATGTTCCTTTCATGTTCATATATATATTTATATATATTTTTTTTTCGTGATAAATCTGAGTTTGATACGTCATCAGGTCTGTGCTAGATCGATCCTCCTCACCATTTGGCGACAAAAGGTTCCCTAAAAGGGTGTCTATGGGAAGGGGGGAGGGGGAGCATCTTCGCTATTTATTCAGACAAAAAATTTCTCAAGCCAAGTGTTTACTTTGACACTCAACGTCAAACGCAATCAGTGCAAACGTTTTATTTTAAAATCCTGACTTTTTTCGTGATAGGAAACAAAAATGTCGTGTCGAAGGTCGATGACTATGACACACTTTTATGAATATTTGATAATGTTTAGGGCCCTCTGGTCTGACATATGTTAATAATGACCGTTGACTTATTTAAAGGCTTTCATTTATTACCTTTTTTTCTCGACCCCTTTGCCGTTTATCTGACTTTGGGAGGTGGGTGGGAGGGTGGAGGAGGGGGCGATCAATTTTTAAACAGGAAACATTGATTTTGACGTATCGATTACGCGGTTAGGAGATAATTTTGACTTTTCGTGCCTCCACTTATTTGTTAAAAATAAAATGAATAATATAAAGATAATTTTATTTTGTGTCTAGGAGGCAGTTGTTTGGAGGTTGCTATGGTGATTGTTTGGGGGGGGGTGGATTTGGGGAATTTTTTAGGATTAAGGCAGTTAATTGGTGAAATTGGGGGGGGAGGAGTTGATAACGGATTGGGAGAATAAAATGTTTTAGATTACCCCAACTAATCCCCCAAACCATTTTTTCTCCCACATTGCCCCCCAATACCCCCAACTGACCCCTAATCCCCCTCAAACTAGATCCCCCCAAGCCCCATTTATCCCCCAACTCAACTCAATTCCACCCCCCGACCCCCCAACCAATCCTAATATCCAAACCAAGTTTAATCAACCCAAACCGTGCCTAATCCCTCCAAACCGAGCATAATCCCCAACCTGGCTTCATTCCCTCAAACCGAGTCTAATCCCCCTAAAACGAGAATATTACCCCAAACTGAGCATACTACCCCACAAACTGAGCATACTACCCCACAAACCGAGCTTAATCCCCCAAATCGAGCTTAATCCCCCCAAACTGAGCCTAACCCCCCAAACCGTGCTTAATCCCTTCAAACTAAGCCTAATCCACCCAAACCGACCTTAATCCCCCAAACCGAGCTTAATCCCCCCAAACCGAGCTTAATCCCCCCAACCCGATAATAATTCCCAACCTGGCTTAATTCCCCCAACCCGAGCCTAATCCCACCAACCGACCCTAATTCCCCAAACCGAGCTTAATCACCCCGAACCGAGCCTACAAACCGAGCTTAATCCCCCCAACCCGATCATAATCCCAACCTGGCTTAATTCCCCCAAACCGAGCCTAATCCTCCCAACCCGAGCATAATCCTACCAACTGAGCCTAATTCCCCAAACCGAGCTTAATCCCCCCAAACCGAGCCTACCCTCCATACCGAGCCCAACCCCCAAACCGAGCTTAATCCCCCCAAACTAAGCCTAATCCCCCAAACCGAGGTTAATCCCCAATCCGATCATAATCCCCAACCTGGCTTAATTCCCCCAACCCGAGCCTAATCCCACTAACGTAGCCTAATTCCCCAAACCGTGCTTAATCCCCTCAAACCGAGCCTGATCCCCCCAAACCGAGCTTAATTCCCCCAACCCGAGCCTAATCCCACCAACCGACCCTAATTCCCCAAACCGAGCTTAATCACCCCGAACCGAGCCTACCCCCCCCAAACCGAGCTTAATCCCCCCAACCCGATCATAATCCCCAACCTGGCTTAATTCCCCCAAACCGAGCCTAATCCTCCCAACCCGAGCATAATCCTACCAACTGAGCCTAATTCCCCAAACCGAGATTAATCCCCCCAAACCGAGCCTACCCTCCATACCGAGCCCAACCCCCAAACCGAGCTTAATCCCCCCAAACTAAGCCTAATCCCCCAAACCGAGGTTAATCCCCAATCCGATCATAATCCCCAACCTGGCTTAATTCCCCCAACCCGAGCCTAATCCCACTAACGTAGCCTAATTCCCCAAACCGTGCTTAATCCCCTCAAACCGAGCCTGATCCCCCCCAAACCGAGCTTAATCCCCCAACCCGATCATAATCCCCAACCTGGCTTAATTTCCCAAAACCGAGCTTAATCCCCCAAACCGTGCTTAATCCCATCGAACTAAGCCTACCCTCCAACCCGAGCCCAACCCCCCAAACCGAGCTTAATCCCCCCAAACCGAGCTTAATCCCCCAAACCGAGCTTATACCCCCAAACTGAGCCTAATCCCCAAACCAAGCTTAATCCCCTCAAACTAAGCCTAATCCCCAAACCGAGGTTAATCCCCAACCCGATCATAATCCCCAACCTGGCTTAATTCCCCCAACCCGAGCCTAATCCCACTAACGTAGCCTAACAACCCAAACCGTGCTTAATCCCCCCAAACCGATCATAATCCCCAACCTGGCTTAATTCCCCCAACCGAGCCGAATCCCTCAAACCACTTCTTCCATTCTCGTTTTATCCTGCTCCTATCGTCTTTCGTCTTGCCAGGCTGCATAATCCCCAACAGACCATAATCCCCCTAATCGAGCCTAATCCCCAACCGAGCCTATCCCCTCACCGTAATCCCCCAACCGACCCTAATCTCGGAAACCAAGCCTATCCCCCTCCCAACCAAGCCTATAAAGCCCCAAAGGCCAAATCCATCCAAAAACTTTAAACTTTTATACGATTTTCAAGCATGCTCTAAAGGCACCGAAGGACGTATCTGACTGAGAGCCTCACGTGCCACACGTTTGAAATCACTTTTTTCCCTTCCATCTCGTCTATTAAGACAAAAATTGTCTTTTCACAGTTTTTAACGATCGAGCCCGAATATGGACGATCCCCCCCCCCCCACTATACCATTTAGTGTTGGGCCTGTGATCGATTGACATCTGTGAGAAAAACCGCAAGCCGTGTTTGCCTTTTAGGTGACTTTTCCCCCCGACACCTCGCACCTGGACGCTTTCCCAATCCTTTTGTTTGCAAGAAATCCCACCTGAACAAATCAATTATCAATTTAAAAAAATAGCCCTATCTGGACATAAAAGTGACCTCGCTCTCCCTACAAAAATGGTCCGAATCTAGCAAGAAATATTTGTAAATTCCAGGCATTTAAAGCCTGATATTGATGGGGAAATGGCATCTTAAGAACGATTTCGATGAGAAAATGGCATTTTAAGACCAATTTTGATGTGGGAATGGAATTTAGAGCAAGATTTTGATGGGGAAATGGCATTTGGAGCCATATTATGATGGGGAAATGGCATCTTAAGAACGATTTCGATGAGAAAATGGCATTTTAAGACCAATTTTGATGTGGGAATGGAATTTAGAGCAAGATTTTGATGGGGAAATGGCATTTGGAGCCATATTATGATGGGGAAATGGCATCTTAAGAACGATTTCGATGAGAAAATGTCATTTGGAGCCATATAACGGTGAGAAAATGGCATTTTAAGACCAATTTTGATGTGGGAATGGAATTTAGAGCAAGATTTTGATGGGGAAATGGCATTTGGAGCCATATTATGATGGGGAAATGGCATCTTAAGAACGATTTCGATGAGAAAATGTCATTTGGAGCCATATAACGATGAGAAAATGGCATTTTAAGACCAATTTTGATGTGGGAATGGAATTTAGAGCAAGATTTTGATGGGGAAATGGCATTTGGAGCCATATTATGATGGGGAAATGGCATCTTAAGAACGATTTCGATGAGAAAATGTCATTTGGAGCCATATAACGATGAGAAAATGGCATTTTAAGACCAATTTTGATGTGGGAATGGAATTTAGAGCAAGATTTTGATGGGGAAATGGCATTTGGAGCCATATTATGATGGGGAAATGGCATCTTAAGAACGATTTCGATGAGAAAATGTCATTTGGAGCCATATAACGATGAGAAAATGGCATTTTAAGACCAATTTTGATGTGGGAAAGGAATTTAGAGCAAGATTTTGATGGGGGAAATGGCATTTGGAGCCATATTATGATGGGGAAATGGCATCTTAAGAACGATTTCGATGAGAAAATGTCATTTGGAGCCATATAACGATGAGAAAATGGCATTTTAAGACCAATTTTGATGTGGGAATGGAATTTAGAGCAAGATTTTGATGGGGAAATGGCATTTGGAGCCATATTATGATGGGGAAATGGCATTTGGAGCCATATTTTGATGGGGAAATGGCATTTGGAGCCATATTTTGATGGGGAAATGGCATTTGGAGCCATATTTTGATGGAAATTACTTTTTGAATAGTCATTACAATGGGTTTGTTGAGTATGAGAAGCTCTGAGATCTGAAAACAGAAAAATAAAATTTGATACTGTGAGCGAAACATCTGTGAGACAAAAACCCACCCTCTACTCGAAAAATCCCACAAGGAAAAATTGCGGAAGGGCCCCCCCTCCCCCCTCCACCCCCCTTTTACAAAAGACGCTAATGGCTTACCCTTGTTACCAATTGATTCTCCGACACCTGTTACGATTCTCAGTTTGTAGGGGAAGATATCGGGACAAAAAGTCTCAAACATATTGAAAACCGTTTCCACTTATCAGTTCGAACGATTTCTTCAGTGATACCAACTTAAAATTCATCAATCCACAGCCTTCTTGAGTCGCAAACAATCAACATCCTTGATCCTACATTTCTCATGTTTTTCTAGCTTTATATCCAGTGTTGCCAACTTAATCCATCAATCCACGGCCTCCTTGAGATCCAGCAATCAACATTCTCTATTTCGGACGTTTTCCTGTTTATATGCAGTGTTGCCAACTTAATTCTACAATCCACAGCCTCCTTGAGATCCAACAATTAACATCCTCTATTTCTGTTGTTTTTCCCTGTTTATATCCAGTGTTGCCAACTTAATCCATCAATCCACAGCCTCCTTGAGGTCCAACAATCAACATCTTCTATTTCTGACGTTTTTCCCTGTTTACATCCAGTGTTGCCAACTTAATCCAACAATCCACAGCATCCTTGAGATCCAACAATCAACATCCTCTATTTCTGACGTTTTTCCCTGTTTATATCAAATGTTGCCAACCTAATCCATCAATCCACAGCCTCCTTGAGTTGAAAAATCAACATCCTCTATTTCTGACGTTTTTCCAGCTTAATGTCCAGTGTTGCCAACTTAATCCATAAATCCACAGCCTCCTTGAGATCCAGCAATCAACATCCTCCATTTCTGACGTTTTTCTCCCATTCCAGTGTTGCCAACACACAAAATTGTCCACCTAAAAATAAAAACCTATTTTAAAAACGGAGAAATATATTTTTAGGTCGATTTTTCGTTAGAATTGTAAATGAACTTAGCGGTTCCTCCCCCGGAGAGATGTCGTTCTAATAAAATATTCCCGTATTTATATTATTTCCCGTTTCCAGCTTCTACACCGGGACAAACCGGATATTTAGGTCGACGAAAACCGTTCCACGACCTTCTTCTGTTTGTTTTATTAATTTTTTTTAAAACTTTTTAATTAAATATATAAAAAAAGAAGAGGATTCACTAGACACGGAAGATGAGAAATGTCAAGGTTAATGCATGGGTAACCTTGTTTACCTTCTGTATCATCCTGTCCGGTTATTAAATCGCTTTATGGTTGAAAGTCGCAAAAAATAAGCGACTCGCGTGACCTACAAGCAATGCCAACTTGAGAACTTTCATCCAGAGTCATTTTTTGCTCAAACTCAGGCAATCTTTGGGCGGGTAGGATTGCCAACCGTACGTTTTTCCTCGCTTTATGTCCAGTGTTGCCAACTTAATCCGACAATCCACAGCCTCCTGGAGATCCAGCAACCAACATCCTCCATTTGAACGTTTTTCCCACTTTAAGTCCAGTGTTGCCAACTCAATCCGACAATCCACAGCCTCCTAGATATCCAGCAGTCAACACGCTCTGACGTTTTTCCCGGTTTACATCCAGTGTTGCCAACTTAATCCAGCAATCCACAGCCTCCTGGAGAATTCGTAGTGCCGTCCGGCAGGCTAAAAAAATGTTTTTGGGAATATTTAACGTATTCCTTGCCGAAGAGAATTTCCTGCAAGAATAAAGATGGCCGAAGATGAAAAGGAAGAAGGAAAAAAAAAATGAAAAAAGAGGACGAGTCAGGTAATCCGGGAGTGCGAAAATTCAAGGACCAAATCGCCGACATTATGAAATCACTCCTTCACTCCATGTATAAAAAATAATACAAGGATTTTAGAAAAGGAAAAACATTTTTCGATTTTGTTCAAAAAGGTCCTTTTCCGGTCAGGCGATTTTAGCCTTCGATAATTGTGACAAATAAAAAAAAAAAATTAAAATTTTTAAAAAAATATTTTTAAGGACAGAAAATGACTTCTCAGCTTTTTCAAAAATATACCTTTTGGCTAGTCAGGACCCTTTTAGCCATAAAGGACCCTTCTTAGCCAGAAAGGACCCTTCTTAGCCAGAAAAGGACCCTTCATAGCCAGAAATTACCCTTCATAGCCAGAAAGGACCCTTCATAGCCAGAAAGGACCATTTTTAGCCAGAAAGGACCCTTTTAGCCAGAAAGGACCCTTTTTAGCCAGAAAGGACCCTTTTTAGCCAGAAAGGACCCTTTTTAGCCAGAAAGGACCCTTTTTAGCCAGAAAGGACCCTTTTTAGCCAGAAAGGACCCTTTTTAGCCAGAAAGGACCCTTTTTAGCCAGAAAGGACCCTTTTTAGCCAGAAAGGACCCTTTTTAGCTAGAAATGGCCATTTTTAGCTAGAAATGGCCCTTTTTAGCTAGAAATGACCCTTCTTAGCTAGAAAGGACCATTTGTAAGCTAGAAAGGACCCCTTTTTAGCTAGCCAGGACCCTTTTAAGCTAGAAAGTACCCTTTTTAGCTAGTCAGGACCATTTTTAGCCAGAAAGGACCCTTTTAGCCAGAAAGGACCCTTTTTAGTCAGAAAGGACCCTTTTTAGCCAGAAAGGACCCTTTTTAGCCAGAAAGGACTCTTTTTAGCCAGAAAGGACCCTTTTTAGCTAGAAATGGCCCTTTTTAGCTAGAAATGGCCCTTTTTAGCTAGAAATGACCCTTCTTAGCTAGAAAGGACCATTTGTAAGCTAGAAAGGACCCCTTTTTAGCTAGCCAGGACCCTTTTAAGCTAGAAAGTACCCTTTTTAGCTAGTCAGGACCATTTTTAGCCAGAAAGGACCCTTTTAGCCAGAAAGGACCCTTTTTAGTCAGAAAGGACCCTTTTTAGTCAGAAAGGACCCTTTTTAGTCAGAAAGGACCCTTTTTAGCCAGAAAGGACCCTTTTAGCCAGAAAGGACTCTTTTTAGCCAGAAAGGACCCTTTTTAGCCAGAAAGGACCCTTTTTAGCCAGAAAGGACCCTTTTAGCCAGAAAGGACTCTTTTTAGCCAGAAAGGACCCTTTTTAGTCAGAAAGGACCCTTTTTAGCCAGAAAGGACCCTTTTAGCCAGAAAGGACTCTTTTTAGCCAGAAAGGACCCTTTTTAGCTAGAAATGGCCCTTTTTAGCTAGAAATGGCCCTTTTTAGCTAGAAATGACCCTTCTTAGCTAGAAAGGACCATTTGTAAGCTAGAAAGGACCCCTTTTTAGCTAGCCAGGACCCTTTTAAGCTAGAAAGTACCCTTTTTAGCTAGTCAGGACCCTTTTTAGCCAGAAAGTACCCTTTTTAGCTAGTCAGGACCCTTTTTAGCCAGAAAGGACTATTTTTAGCCAGAAAGGACCCTTTTTAGCTTGAAATGGCCCTTTTTAGCCAGAAAGGACCCTTATTAGCCAGAAAGGACCCTTATTAGCCAGAAAGGACCCTTATTAGCCAGAAAGGACCCTTTTTAGCCAGAAAGGACCCTTATTAGCCAGAAAGGACCCTTATTAGCCAGAAAGGACTCTTTTTAGCCAGAAAGGACCCTTTTTAGCTTGAAATGGCCCTTTTTTAGCTTGAAATGGCCCTTTTTAGCTAGAAATGACCCTTATTAGCCAGAAAGGACCCTTATTAGCCAGAAAGGACTCTTTTTAGCCAGAAAGGACCCTTTTTTAGCTTGAAATGGCCCTTTTTAGCTTGAAATGGCCCTTTTTAGCTAGAAATGAACCTTCTTAGCTAGAAAGGACCATTTGTAAGCTAGAAAGGAACCCTTTTTTAGCTAGCCAGGACCCTTTTTAGCTAGCCAGGACCCTTTTAAGCTAGAAAGTACCCTTTTTTAGCTAGTCAGGACCATTTTTCAGCTAGCCAGGACCTTTTTTCAGCTAGCCAGGACCCATTTTTAGCTAGCCAGGACCTTTTTTAGCTAGCCAGGACCCTTTTTAGCTAGCCAGGATCCATTTTTAGCATTTCAAGAACCTTTTAGGTTATTCAGCGACCTTTATAGCCTAGCTAAGACCATTTTTATCGATACACCTGACAAAAAAACCAGGAAAAGTCAATTTTTTCTATTTCACAATTTCGTCCTTCAAAATTTGAGATTTTTAAGGGGTTGAGAAATGAAATGAGAGAAAGGGAGATAAAACGATCTTGAAACTATGAAATTGTTTATCATCGGGCTGATTCGAATGTTTTTGGTTTTTTCCCCTTGATTGGGTGGGGGGGGGATATGTTGGCAACCCTGATATGACGTTTTGTTGAATTTCTAATCTAATTTTCTATTCTGATCCTTTCTCCAGGGAAGGGGTCGATTATTGGGGAAAGAATAGGAAATAATCGTATTATTCAATAGAGGGAAAGTGACCTTTAGCATGTCCACCATAGTTTGAATGTTGGTAGCCCTGATTTCAGCTTTTTCCGTGAGATTTTCTAATCCTTCGGCTCCTTTCTCCTTTCGTGAAAGGTGGTAGGGGAGGGGGGGGGTCCAAGTTTGGGGGAGGGGGACGATGCACTCTCTTTCTGAAAATCCTGTCAAGAAAACAGTCCAGCCGGGGAACAAGTTGTGATAATATCGTCATTTTATTTTAGAATTTAATTCCCGGCATTTTCGTCTTAGTATACATTTAATAGTTTTTTTTTGTTTTTGATTTTTTGACGTTTATCCAAAATTTTTTTCTTTTCTATAGTAAGTTTCATTTTTTTTATTGCTTTTTATGATATTTCCTGCAATTTTGGTGCTTGGTACTGTTCATTATTAAAATACATAAATAAACATTAATTGGAAAGTTCTATATTTTCGTGATCCCCAGAACACCCTGATCACTCTATGCCCTGAAAGGACTCTTTTTGGCCAAAATATACCAAAAATGACGTCAATAAAGATACCAAGAAATGTATCTATATGGCAAAAAGTAAACCAATAAGGGTATCTTTATGGCGAAAGTTAAATCAAAAAGGTATCTTTTTGGCCAAAAACATATAAAAAATGACGTCATCACAATAAAGATACCAAAAAGTGAATCTATATGGCAAAAAGGGTATCTTTTTGGCAAAAGATTTGGTATCTTTTTGGCAAAAGATAGACCAAAAAGGGTATCTTTTAGGCAAATGGTAAATCATGAAAGGTATCTTTTTCGCAAAAATATAACAAAAATGACGTCATGAAAGTATAGATACCGAAAAGTGTATCTATATGATAAAAAGTATACCAAAAAGTGTATCTATATGGCAAAAATTATACCAAAAAGGGTATCTTTTGGCAAAAGGTAAATTATGAAAGGTATATTTTTCGCCAAAATATACCAAAAATGACGTCATGACAATATAGATACTGAAAAGTGTATCTATATGATAAAAAGTATACCAAAAAGAGTATCTTTTTGACCAAAATATATAAAAAATGACGTCATCACAATAAAGATACCAAAAAGTGTATCTATATGACAAAATAGGTATCTTTTCCCCCAAAATACACCAAAAATGACGTCATGAAAATAAAGATACCAAAAAGTGTATCTATATTGCAAAAAGTATACCAAAAAGGGTATCTTTTTGGCAAAAGGTAAATCATAAAAGGTATATTTTTCGCCAAAATATACCAAAAATGACGTCATGACAATATAGATACTGAAAAGTGTATCTATATGATAAAAAGTATACCAAAATGAGTATCTTTTTGACCAAAATATATCAAAAATGACGTCATCACAATAAAGATACCAAAAAGTGTATCTATATGACAAAAAAGGTATCTTTTTCCCCAAAATATATCAAAAATGACGTCATCACAATAAAGATACCAAAAAGTGTATCTTTATGACAAAAAGGGTATCTTTTTGGCAAAAGGTATCTTTTCCACCAAAAAGGGTATCTTTTTGGCGAAAGGTGAATCATGAAAGGTATCTTTTTCGCAAAAATATACCAAAAATGACGTCATGACAATATAGATACCGAAAAGTGTATCTATATGATAAAAAGTATACCAAAAAGAGTATCTTTTTGACCAAAATATATAAAAAATGACGCCATCACAATAAAGATACCAAAAAGTGTATCTTTATGACAAAAAGGGTATCTTTTTGGCAAAAGGTATCTTTTCCCCAAAATATACCATAAATGACGTCATCACAATAAAGATACCAAAAAGTGTATCTATATGGCAAAAAGTTTACCAAAAAGCGTATCTTTTCGGAAAAAAAGATACCAAATTCGTGGGAAAAGCCAAGAAGAGTATCTTCTGCAACCCTGGCTTTCGTTTAACAGTGCTGCCAACTTTGGAGGACGAACACTTGTGACCGTGGCAGTGTTGCCAACTTTGCGATCAAAAAATTTACATTCAGAAGACACTTTTTGGTTTCAAAATCGAAAATCACGAGTTGGCACGAAAATTGATATTCCGCCGGGTTTAAGGACGTTCCTAAGGACTTCTCTAGTGAAAGTTTTATTTTCGATTTAAAAAAAAATGCGGGTCGAATAATTGGCTTGCGATCTATTTAATAAGAAATCTCGTTTTCGAAATAATTTTTGCAAAAAAATAAAATTTTTTAGGCGCCCTCGTTTCTCACTTTTGTCACCGTGAGCACTTTTTCCTTCCTTGAAATTTGACAAAATTTTAAATTTCTCAAAAAGAAAGTTAACCTCGATAATCCGACATTTATAGAAAAAAAAAATTTAATAAAAAATTTTTTTTTGTAGGTTGGCTTTGTTTATTTTTGTCTGTTCATAAGATAAATTTTACTATTTCGTTTGTTTTCTTTGTTATCGGATTTTCTTGCCATTCTTTTATCTGATTCCGACTTGAAACGATCAAAAATTGACAAAAAATTTTCTTTTTTAGAACTTGATGGAAAACTGAACAAATCAAAATGACTCATCCGTCCAATATCGTCAAGTAAGTTATGAAAAATTAGTAATAAAATGATTCGATGTCGCAGCTAAAGTAAAAAATGCGATTATCATCCAGAATTTTGACCTGACGAAAAAAAGTATCGAAGTAAACCCCCCTTAATTTTAATCAAGGAATCGATTGGGATCATTAAATTTTGGATCCGACGCACAGGATGCTCTAAAACGACCCTAACTTCCTTATTTTAAATGCAAACCCTATGTTTTGACCCTGAAAATCGATTCTACGCTTAATTTCCAGTAACTTTTACTTAGACTCTTTTTTTGATACAACCAATCGTTCTGGCGCTATGCCACCTTAAAGAGGACCAGGAATTCTTAACTCCGGAACGTTTAGTCCTATCAAAAAATTGTTCTAAGTAAAACTTACTGGAAATCAAGCGTAAAATCGATTTCCAGGGTCAAAACATAGGGTTTGCATTTAAAATAACGAAGTTAGGGTCGTTCTAGGGCCCTCTGTATGTCAGGTCCAAAAGTTGTTTATACCAATCGATTCCTTGCTCAAAATTAAGGGGGGTTTACTTCGATGTTTTTTTTCATGAGGTCAAAATTCTGGCAGATAATCGGCTTTTTCACCTGTGTTGTGAATAAGCCCTTAGGTGCTGGTTTCTTTTCGAATTGGCTAAAATATTATTGGGAACCGTTAATTTTGCGAATGTAAACGACCCTGAACAATGAAAATCGTTCTATTGTTCATCATCGGGTTCGGCCAAGAATTTTAAGTCTCGAAAAAGTTGGAATGTTCAATAATTAAAAATTTTTAGAAACATCCTTGGTATAATAATCGGATGAATTTTCGAGTCCGGACAGGAAAATGTCTATTATCCTTTTTCGGAGAGGAAAATACAGTAATTTACTCCTTCCAAGGCCCATAACGGACTATAAATTACGAATTAATTAACGAAACAACGATTTTTTCGGTATTTTTTTCTCGCGCATCACGTCTTAGGAAACAGTGATGCCAACCTTTTAATTTTTGACTTTTTCTTAGGAATCCGTCATGGTGGAGGAAGCGGACGAGGCTGGAAAGGGCCCTTATGATCGCTGTGGCGACTGCTGCCGTCTTTCTCGTCATTTTTGCTACAATTCTTACGTGCTTACTTCACCAAGAAGAAAAGGAAATGCTAGGTAAACCACTTTTCGCCATGTTTAACAAAAAAAAACGTGATTTTTTTTTGTTTTTCGCCAATATCTCGAAAACCGTAGGTCGTAGGTGAAAATATATTAAGTACAAAATTAAAGATTATTAGATTTTCTACAATTTTGATCTAATAGGATTTTTTGTAGGACCAAACGTATCTGAGCTAGGAAGCGACAAAAAAATGGGGTTTTCAATTTTGACCTCTGAAGGAGGGAAGACGTCATCTGATGAAAAATTTTATTTCGTAAAAGTTGTAGAGAATTTAATTTCCTTTTAAAAACAACTCACATAAAGCAAATAACGATCAATAGGAAAGGGTGGGAGTAAATTAAAAAAAATTCAAATTTCAAAAAATTTTATAAAAAGAAAATTAAAACTTATTAAATTTGCTACAAATTTGACCTACTAAGATTTTTTGTAGGACTAAAAGATTTTATAAAATTACCTTTTTGAGGTTACACTGCATTCTGTTGGGGGGAAAATCAATCAAAATTCTCCTAGAAAATCGTATTTGCGACTTTTTTTCCTTCTATTAATATCCCATATCATCATTCCGATCTGAACGTCTCATTTTCCGCCATATTTGTCGACCTTTGACACGCCATGTAAATCCCGGCCGTGGGGGGAACGAAAAAAACAAAAACTGGTTATGTCATCTCTGTATTGTATTTTAAACATGAGAAGGGAAAAGTGGGCGGAAAACCCATTCAATTAATATTTTAATGGCGAGACGATTATACGGATGGAAACGAGGCAATTATCTACATTATGATGGATTTGGATTTCGTAAACACGTTATCATACTACTGAAAGGTCAGAATCTCGATAATCCGACCGAACAGAAGGGCAATCCCGATAATCCGACCGAATAGAAGGACGATCTCGATAATCCGACCGAACAGAGGGGCAATCCCGATAATCCGACCGAACAGAAGGACAACCCCGACCGAACAGTAGGGAAATCATACTACTGAAAGGTCAGAATCTCGATAATCCGACCGAACAGTAGGGTAATCCGGATAATTCGACCGAACAGTAGGGTAATCCCGATAATCCGACCGAACAGAAGGGCAATCCCGATAATCCGACCGAATAGAAGGACGATCTCGATAATCCGACCGAACAGAGGGGCAATCCCGATAATCCGACCGAACAGAAGGACAACCCCGATAATCCGACCGATCAGTATCGGGTAATCCCGATAATCCGACCGATCAGTATCGGGTAATCCCGATAATCCGACCGATCAGTATCGGGTAATCCCGATAATCCGACCGATCAGTATCGGGTAATCCCGATAATCCGACCGATCAGTATCGGGTAATCCCGATAATCCGACCGAACAGAAAGAGCAATCCCGATAATCCGACCGAATAGAAGGACGATCCCGATAATCCGACCTGCAAGAAGGATAATCTCGATAATCCGACCGAACAGAGGGGCAATCCCGATAATCCGACCGAACAGAAGGACAACCCCGATAATCCGACCGATCAGTAGGGTAATCTCGATAATCCCGATAATCCGACCGAACAGTTGGGTAATCTCGATAATCCCGATAATCCGACCGAACAGTAGGGTAATCCGGATAATCCGACCGAACATTAGGGTAATCCCGATAATCCGACCGATCAGTATCGGGTTATCCCGATAATCCGACCGAACAGAAAGAGCAATCCCGATAATCCGACCGAACAGAAGGACAACCCCGATAATCCGACCGATCAGTAGGGTAATCTCGATAATCCCGATAATCCGACCGAACAGTAGGGAAATCCCGATAATCCGACCGAACAGAAGGTCAATCTCGATAATCCGACCGAACAGAGGGACAATCCCGATAATCCGACCGAACAGAAGGACAACCCCGATAATCCGACCGATCAGTAGGGTAATCTCGATAATCCCGATAATCCGACCGAACAGTTGGGTAATCTCGATAATCCCGATAATCCGACCGAACAGTTGGGTAATCTCGATAATCCGACAGAATAGAAGGACGATCCCGACAATCCGACCGAACAGAAGGATAATCTCGATAATCCGACCGAATAGAAGGACGATCCCGATAACCCGACCGAATAGAAGGACGATCCCGATAATCCGACCGAACAGAAGGACAACCCCGATAATCCGACCGATCAGTAGGGTAATCTCGATAATCCCGATAATCCGACCGAACAGTTGGGTAATCTCGATAATCCCGATAATCCGACCGAACAGTTGGGTAATCTCGATAATCCGACCGAATAGAAGGACGATCCCGATAACCCGACCGAATAGAAGGACGATCCCGATAATCCGACCGAATAGAAGGACGATCCCGATAATCCGACCGAACTGGCTAGGCGAATCTCGATTATCCGACCGAACTGGCTATGCCAACCTCGATAATCCGACTGAACAGACAGCGGAATATCGATAATCAGACCGGTTTAGTGACATTTCGTTGCCTGATCGGATTATCGCGATCCTCGTTGAGATCGATAGAAATATTCGTTTTGTCCTAACTAGTCGCATTGTTAAGAATTTACTGATCTATCATATTATGGAGACTGCAGGTTAGCTGTTTCCTGCGTGCTAACCAATTGTATACCTAGATAAGAGTGTCGTTGACCCCGACGAGTCCGCTTCGTCGCCCTTGACCTACATTATTCGAAATCACTCGAATAGAAACAAAACGATAAAAAAGATGTAATAAAAAATTATTACATCGTTCGTCCTTGAGATTAGAGAGGGCTCTCCCACCCATTCGGAACCAGTTTGAATAAAAAAGTTCACATGTTTTCAGTCTCTTTGGAACAGTTATGTCGGATCCCGTTGTATGCGTCTTTCCAGAAGTGATGGACCAGATTTGGTCCTTTTTGTCTCTCGAGGACCTCCTTTCGTGTCGTCTCGTGTCTTCGGGGTGGCGTAGGAGTGTCCAGGACTCGAATAAGGCGTGGCCGAATCGGAATTTCGAGACCTTTCTGGAAGAGCGTCGGGTCGCTTTTATGTGGAAAAACGGACGTTTTGGGGGGAGATTCGTACTCGAGGATTCTGTGAGTATGACGAGGAAGATAGGGCGACATTGGAAGCTTTTGTACTTGCGGCTCACTTCCTGCTGTTGCACTGACGTTGCTGTTTGTATGCTGTTAGTCACTTGGTGGTAGCATTCTGTCAGTGATGCTGGTTGATGATAGCTCACTGCAAATGCTGCTAGTTGATATAGCCTTGCTGTCAATGATGCTAGTTGCTGCTAGCTTGCAGTCAATGATGCTAGTTGATAGAGGCTTGCTGTCAGTGATGCTAGTTGCTGCTAGATTGTTGTCAATGATGCCAGCTGGTGCCTTGGGTGGTAGCTTGCTGCCAATGATGCCAGTTGTTGGTAGATTGCTGCCAATGGTGCGAGTTGATGGAGGATTGCTGTCAGTGATGCTAGTTGCTGCTAGTTTGCTTTCGGTGAGGCTGATAAGTGATAGCTTGCTATCAATAATGCTAGTTCCTTCAAGCAAGCAAGCTAGTTGGTGGTAGCTTGCTGTCAGTTATGCTGCTAGCTATACGTCAATGACGCTAGTTGGTGGTAGCTTGCTGTCAATGATGCTAGTTGCTGCTGTCAATGATGACAGTTATTAGGAGCTTGCTGTCAGTGATGCTAGCTACTGCTAGTCATCAATGCTACCGCGTCAATGATGCCGGTGGCTTGCTGTCAATGATGCCCGCTGTTGGTAGCTGTCAGTGATGCTGGTTGATGATAACTCGCTGCCAATGGTGCTAGTTGATGGTAGCTTGCTGTCAATGACGCTAGTTGCTGCTGTCAGGGATGACAGTTATTAGAAGCTTGCTGTCAGTGATGTTAGCTACTGCTAGTTGGCTTTCAATGATGCCAGTTGTTGGTAAAATCATTGATGCTGGTTGATGATAGCTTGTTGTCAATGATGCTAGTTGCTGCTGTCGGTGATGACAGCTATTAGTAGCTTGCAGTCAGTGATGCTAGCTGCTGCTAGTCATCAATGCTACCGCATCAGTGATGCTGGTATCTTGTTGGTAGTTTCTTGAGCTGGTAGATGCTTGTTTCTGCTAGCTTCAACGATGACAGCGGCTGCTAGCATGAAGTGATGCTAGTCGCTGGTAGGATGGTTTCTCTATGGTTGCTAGTGAGCAGGCAAAAGAAGCATCCTAGCTTGATTCTCAACAATCTCTTTGCTTTTTTAGTCGTTTCTCGTCGGGCACGATTGCATTTACACCTACGGCAACGCCATTCTCCGTAAAGTCGACCAAGAAGGGAAAACCGTCCAAACCCATAGCACTCACGTCCGTAAAATGCTCATGACCTCTACAGGCATTATGGTCTTCGACGGATCCCTACTGTATCATCTAAACCAAAATTTCGAGGTCATCGAACGCATCGAATGTACGGATTTCGACTGCTATATGGAGACTTTGCTTATATGGAAAGGTTCTAAAGTCTTCGTCCGTTTTGGCTCCAGTTTTATCGAGTTGGCGTCTTACAGCAGCTATCACGTTTTGGACAACTTTCTCATATTGAAAACCGTCAAAGGATACGATTCGAATTTCTACTTTTTCGACCAAAAAACTTCGCATTTGCTGCATTTAAAGTCGTGCCCGTTGTTCCTCCCTAATATCCAAATGGTCAAAAACGGCAAATCATTTTGCATAATCAACCGCATGGGATATGGAGAAGAAAGCGTCAACTACACCACTATCCGCATCTATAAGGAAAACGTGTTTTTGAAAAGGCTCGATTTCGACCATACCGTCAAAGATTGCGTTCTGAACGATTCTTTTTTCGTTTCGGCGTTCGAAAACTGCTTGTCGATCCTCGACTCGAGTTGGACACCCAACGCCATCTCTTTTGCTGACGTCATAGGTGTAGGTGAGGACAAAAACTGGTTTTACGCATACAACAGGAGCTACTTCGAGGTATTCCATAACAAAAGACAGGTAGCCCTCATTCATGAAGATGACATCCTCAAAATTTGGGTTCGACGTTACTTCTATGTAGTTCGAACCTCCCATGGATGTTTTTTCGTTCCCATCAGGTAAACACATGGACCACATTATATTATTTTTCTCATTATGCGCTTCATATCCCATCTATGTCTTAGGTAATGCTGTGTTCACTTATATTTTATTCATTTTTCCGCAGAGCCATTGCCGACGATGTCAGCGTTGAACAAGAGCGAAGATAAGACGTTTTTTAACCGTAAAAATGAGCCGGAGTTGTGCTTGGAAGAAGGATGCATTCATGCCGGTGAGTGGAAGGTTGTTTAGGTTATAGTAACATAACCTGTGATTTTAGCGTCCCAGATATTGAGCCAGATGGACAAGAATGCTGAGCCGTGCGATGACTTTTATCAGTTCGCTTGTGGACAGTTTAGGAAGAAGTTTATCCCTGATGATAAAACGAGTATAACCTCTTTTAGCGTCATAAGCGACAAGCTTGACGAGCAGCTTAGGGAGATTTTGTCGGAACCAGTGACGTCAGAAGAAATCGTACCGATCCAGAATGCCAAACAAGTCTATAACTTGTGCATGAATGAAAGCAAGATTGAGGATTATGGTGTTGAGCCGGTTTTGAGCCTTTTTAAGAGGTTGGGAGGTTGGCCCGTTCTTGAAGAAGAAAGCTGGGATGCTAATGGATCATGGCAATGGAGGGAGACGCTTTATACGTTCAGAAAGAATGGCTTCGGTGCTGACTACTTTGTCGATTTCAGCGTCATACCCGATCTTAAAAATTCGACGAACCGAATTTTGAATTATGACCAAGCTCTTTTGGGCTTGAGTCGCGAATATCTGGTTAAAGGGATGGAACACAAAAGAGTAAAGGCGTACTACGATTATATGGTCGATATCGCTGTTTTGTTCCAAGCTGATCGAAAATTGGCGGAAAAGCAACTTTTGGAATCGCTCCAGCTCGAGATGAAGCTGGCGGAGATCTCTTTGCCTCGTGAAGAACGAAGGGATTCGAATAAACTCTACAATGTGATGACGATTGGCGAGATGATGTTGAAGTTTCCGTCGATCCCTTGGCGTGAATATACGAACAAGTTGCTTCCGGACGTGCTGGAAGTTGGAGATGATGAACCTGTCATTGTTTCAGTCCCTAAATATATAACGGAGCTCGAGAAAATCCTGGAGCAGACGCCCAAGAGGGTTTTGGCCAACTATTTGATGTGGAGGGTGGCCGTTTCGACGGTTTCGTATCTCCCGCAGCGGTTCCGTGATCGTCAGCTTAAGTATTCGACGCTCGTTTCGGGCACGAAGACCAGACAGCCGAGGTGGATGGAATGCTCGGATTTGGCCACTAGGAGCATCTCGTTGGCGGTCGGGTCGCTTTACGTCCAGCGCAATTTTGACCAAAATGCGAAAGCGAAAGCGCTAGATTTAGTCAACCGTGTGCGCGAAGAGGTCTACAAAACGTTGGAGACTGTAGACTGGATGGACGAAAAGACGAGAAAAGCGGCCATTGAGAAAGCTCATTCTATCACCACGCATATAGGATATCCGGATGAACTTCTCGACCAAAATAAAATCGTCGATTTTTACCGAGGCGTAAGTAGAGAGGTCCACCAGTACCTTAGTGTGTCCCTCAGGATGTTCTTTACTTCATGCGTGCCCCCAGGATGCTCTTAAGTCATGGGGTGTCCCCCAGGATGCTCTTACGTCATGGGTGTCCCCAGAATGCTCTTACGTCATGGGTGCCCCCTAGGATGCTCTTAAGCCATGGGGTGTCCCCCAGGATGCTCTTACGTCATGGGTGTCCCCAGGATGCTCTTACGTCATGGGTCCCCCCCAACCAGACCGCCCATTTTCTTCTGTTACCTTTATTTTCTTTCAACAGTTGGACATCGACGGTAACGGTCCTTATCTTGACGTCATACTCAACATGACGAAATTCGGTACGAACTACACTCTGAGCCGTTTACGTGAGAAAATCAACAAAACCGATTGGATTTCGCATTCCAGAGCTCCTGTAGTCAACGCCTATTACTCACCATTGGAAAACTCCATTCGTAAGTCCGCCATGTCTTTACGTCATTGCTACAGTAGAAAAATTTAATTCCAGAATTCCCCGCTGGGATCCTCCAAGGCGTCTTCTTCTCCGACAAGAGGCCCAACTACATGAATTTCGGCACCATCGGCTACGTCATCGGTCACGAAATCACCCACGGATTCGACGACCAAGGGAAGCAATTCGACAAAGATGGCGACTTGAACGACTGGTGGGAAAAGGAGACGGAAGACAAATATAAACAGAAAGCCCGATGCATAATCGAACAATATGGCAACTTTACAGCAAAACAAGTCAATTTGAAGGTTAAAATTTTCTTCAAAAAAACCGTTTTTTACGATCTTTTTGTAGCTAAGCGGAGTGAACACTCAAGGAGAGAACATAGCGGATAATGGCGGTGTCAAGTTTGCGTATAAAGCATACGAATCTTGGGTAAAAGACCAAGGAGAAGAACCTCGCCTTCCAGGTCTTCACCAATACACGCCCAATCAAATGTTCTGGATCAGCGTCGCCAGCTCCTGGTGTAACGCCTACCGGTAATATTTCTTCAACTAAAATCTTCATATTTTCAACATTTTTTTCAGTGACGAATCATTAAGCAATTTGATAACAACAGGATACCATTCGCCTGGTGAGTTTAGAGTGAACGGCCCCCTTTCGAACACTCCAGTCTTCGCCCGAGATTTCAACTGCCCCTCAGGTTCCCCCATGAATCCGTCCAAAAAATGTCAAGTGTGGTAACCCCAAAAGAACAAATTTATTTATATTTTTCTTAGATTAAACATTTTTGTTAAATATATTTTTTTCCTTTTGTAATCGCTTCTTTTTAAACCCCAGCCGTTCCCCACGTTAAAGGCGAATTTTCCTCTTTTTCGCTTATATCTCGAAAACTATTGATCCTAGCGACATGACCACTTAAGTAAAGTTTAAAGATGACAAAATTTTCTACAAAAATGCACAAATGTGTTTTGACGATATGTTGCTCCGTTATCGAGATATCGTTAAAAATCCTTTGTTGTTTTCGTTTTTTGCGGGAGAACAGACCGGACTAGGCTCGACGTCATCTTTAATAGGTATCATCACGACATTTTGGGATCCTGAGGGATCATCATATGAAATGTGAAAAAGGGTCATAATTAATCTCCTCCAGGGGTCATCACGACATCTCCTCCTGGGGTCATCACGGAAACCTCCTCCGGGGGTCATCACGGAATTTCCTCCAGGGGTCATCACGGCATCTCCTCCAGGGGTCATCACGGCATCTCCTCCAGGGGACATCACTACATTTTCGTGTTTTGGGTATCATCATCATCCAAAATGTGAAAAAGAATCTTTACGACGTCATCTTCATCAGGGATCATCACAGGAAATACAGAAAAAAGAGTCATCACGACATCTCTAGGTATCATCATGACATTTAGGGCCTCCAGGGGTCATCACGGCATCTCCTCCAGAGGTCATCACGGCATCTCCTCCAGGGGTTATCACGACATCTCCCTCAGGGGTCATAACGGCATCTCCTCCAGGGGTCATCACGGCATCTCCTCCAGGGGTCATAACGACATCTCCCCCAGGGGTCATCACGGTATCTCCTCCAGGGGTCATAACGACATCTCCCCCAGGGGTCATCACGGCATCTCCTCCAGGGGTCATCACGACATCTCCTCCATGAGTCATAATGGCATGTCCTCTAGGGGTCATAACGGCATCTCCTCCAGGGGTCATCACCTCATCTCCTCCAGGGGTCATCACCTCATCCCCTCCAGGGGTCATCACGGCATCGCCTCCATGGGTTCATAACGCCATCTCCTCCAGGGGTAATCACGGCATCTCCTCCAGGGGTCATCACGACATCTCCTCCAGGGGTCATAACGACATCTCCCCCAGGGGTCATCACGGCATCTACTCCAGGGGTCATCACCTCATCTCCTCCAGGGGTCATCACCTCATCTCCTCCAGGGGTCATCACCTCATCTCCTCCAGGGGTCATCACGGCATCGCCTCCATGGGTTCATAACGCCATCTCCTCCAGGGGTAATCACGGCATCTCCTCCAGGGGTTATCACGACATCTGCTCCAGGGGTCATCACGATATCTCCTCCAGGGGTCATCACGACATTTTCGTGTTTTGGGGATCATCATCATCCAAAATGTGAAAAAGAGTCTTTACGACGTCATCTTCATCAGGGATCATCACAGGAAATATAGAAAAAAGAGTCATCACGACATCTCCTCTAGGTATCATCATGACATTTAGGGGAAAAAAGAGTCACCACGACATATCCTCTAGGCATCACAATGACATTTAGGGGGAAAAAGAGTCACCACGACATATCCTCTACTAGGCATCATCATGACATTTAGGGGAAAAAAGAGTAACCACGACATATCCTCTAGGCATCATCATGACATTTAGGGGAAAAAAGAGTCACCACGACATATCCTCTAGGCATCATCATGACATTTTGTGAAAAAAAAAAAGCCACCACGACGGTGTCAGTGGTGCCAACGTAAGTTTTTATCTAAAAAACGCCTTCCGCGCCATCTCTCCTTTGCCGGACGAATCCTGTATTGATCGTTCCCTTCCCTATGGTTCACCAATCCGATAACCAGAGGAGAAGGTTCTCTTTTATCACAGCTGATTGTTTTTCTGGAAGCGCAAACAACTCGGCGATCGCCATTTCTCGTCTTTAGCATCATTTATAAACTCAAATGGCGAGTTAAGTGGTATTAGTGATGGAAACATGTTCCACTCGAGATGCGGCGATCATGTTCGGCTGAGCAACGGGAACAGGACAGCGACCAGAACCGCCTCTGAGTTTAACTTCGGACTCGTTTTCAGCGCCCAAGTCTTAGAAGATGATCAATGCTTCGAGATCGTCATCGACAAAAAGGTCAGAATATCATCAAAACGTCAACAAACTATGCTAGTAGGTAGTCTCCTCTACGGACATCTCCTAGAGGCGATGTCCTGATGACCCCTGGAGGGGATGTCGTGATGACCCCTGGAGGAGATACCGTGATGACCCCTGGAGGAGATTAATGATGACCCTTTTTCACATTTCATATGATGATCCCTCAGGATCCCAAAATGTCGTGATGATACCTATTAAAGATGACGTCGAGCCTAGTCCGGTCTGTTCTCCCGCAAAAAACAAAAACAAAAAAGGATTTTTAACGATATCTAGATAACAGAGCAACATATCGACAAAACACATTAGTGCATTTTTGTAGCAAATTTTGTCATCTTTAATTTTTACCTAAGTGGTCATGTCGCTAGGATCAATAGTTTTCGAGATATAAGCGAAAAAGAGGAAAATTCGCCTTTAACGTGGGGAACGGCCGGGGTTTAAAAAGAAGCTATTACAAAAGGAAAAAATATATTGTAGGTAGCTAGTAGGTAGTCTCCTCTACGGACATCTCCTAGAGGCGATGTCGTGATGACCCATGGAGGAGATGTCGTGATAACCCCTGGAGGAGATGTCATGATGACCCCTGTAGGAGATATCGTGATGACCCTTGTAGGAGATGTCATGATGACCCCTGTAGATCTGATGTCGTGATGACCCCTGGAGGAGATCTGATGTCGTGATGACCCCTTGAGGAGATGCCGTGATGACCCATGGATGCGATTTCGTTATGACCCATGGAGGCGATTTCGTGATGACCCCTGGAGGCGATTCCGTGATGACCCCTGGAGGCGATTCCGTGATGACCCCTGTAGTAGATGTCGTGATGACCCCTGGTAGGAGATGCCGTGATGACCCCTGGAGGTGATTTCGTGATGACCCATGGAGGAGATGTCGTGATGACCCCTGGAGGAGATGTCATGATGACCCCTGTAGGAGATGTCGTGAGGTAGTCTCAACTACCTCCATGGTTTTCAGCATAGTGCTATATCTCCATGGTGATCTGCTTGGTTTTCATCATGCTGTCGAAAAGTTGGTTTCCTTGGTAATCAAGGAAAGGTGTCATCACGACATTTTCGTGTTTTGCGGGATTTGGGAATTGGTTTTTTAGAATTTTTGGGGAGTATGGACAAAAATTGGACTTTTTGATGTAGAATATGGGGGGAATTATTGACAAAAATGGAACTTTTTGTGGTATGGCTGTGCATTTTTTTAAATATCGACAACCCTGAAGACTAAAATAAGGTTTTTGATTATTATTTTTTGGATTCTAGAATGAATCGTGGATCGGAAGTTTGGAAATTGGCGTGACCGCATGCGATCCGAGCACACTCTGTTTTCCAGCGAGCGCCACCGATTTACATAACGGAACATGGGTAATCTTATTGGCAATGAGACAACCCCTCTGACGTCATCGGATGCCTTTTTCATGTCTTTTCTTCTAGATTCTGACCGGAAAAACGATTTTGAAGGACGGCCGAACCTTAGATGGCGCATTTCCGCTCAATTTGGAGAAGATTATAGAAGGGGATCGCATAGGAGTAGTGCGGACACGTCATGTAAGTCGCTCCTGTGAGAAATTGTCGTTTTTTAATTGATTTTTTAGGGGGAGTTGGAGTATTATGTGAATGGGCTGTCGTATGGCGTCGCTGCGACTGATATACCTCATCGCGTTTTTGCAGTGATTGACGTATACGGAAAAGTCGCTCAAGTCTCAGTGTGCAGCAAACCGGAAGAAGTTCCTGAAAATGTGTTGGAAAATATTGAAAATTTACCAGCGGAGGTGCATCCTAGACTTCAGTCTTCGGAGAGGATGCGGTTTCATGAAAGGACGGGGACGCTCGTGAAATTGTCGTGCAACGGAAGAGCCGCTGAGCGACTTCGCCCTTTGGACGAGTTCAACAACGCTGTCGTCATGACGAGCAAACCTTTAGCACCTGATATACTTTTTGAGGTACCGAACTACCTCAAGTTTGCTTTTTTACTTCCCTTTTTGTAGATAAGGATTGACCGATTGGTCGGAAAATGGTCTGGAAGTATTGAAGTCGGTGTGACGACTCATGATCCGTCGACGATCGAGTTTCCGGCGACGATGACCAACATGAGAAGCGGAACGATCATGATGTCCGGCTGCGGTATCTTAACCAATGGTAAAAGCTCAAAACGTGAATACGGCGAATCGAATTTGGACGACCTCAAAATCGGCGATCGGATCGGAATGATGCGCAAAAGCAGCGGCGACCTTCACTATTTTATAAATGGCGTCGACCAAGGAGTCGCTGCGACTAGAGTTCCTAGTTTGATCTGGGGCGTCGTCGATTTGTACGGGATGACGCTCAAGGTCACCATAGTCGACCGGGACGAGCGCGAAGAACAGAATTTGATTACGAGAAGAAACACCGTCCTTCAAGAAAACGTCCTTCAGTCGTTAAACGGTAAATGATTAAGTTGTACAAAAAAAAAACTGCTCAGGCAATAGCCTGCTTGTTGCTCACGTCCTCAGCAGTTTAGGGTTGCCTGTTCTCTGCCCAAGCCAATCCGTGCTGCCTGTTCTCTGCCCAAGCCAATCGGGGCTGCCTGTTCTCTGCCAAAGCCAATCCGTGCTGCCTGTTCTCTGCCATAGCCAATCCGTGCTGCCTGTGCTCTGCCAAAGCCAATTGGTGCTGCGTGTTTTCTGCCATAGCCAATCCGTGCTGCCTGTTCCCTGCGATAGCCGATCTGTGCTGCCTGTTCTCTGCCCAAGCCAATAGGTGCTGCCTGTTCTCTGCCTGAGCCAATAGGTGCTGCCTGTTCTCTGCCATAGCCAATCCGTGCTGCCTGTTCTCTGCCTGAGCCAATCGGTGGTGCCTGTTCTCTGCCATAGCCAATCTGTGCTGCCTGTTCTCTGCCATAGCCAATCTGTGCTGCCTGTTCTCTGCCCGAGCCAATAGGTGCTGCCTGTTCTCTGCCTGAGCCAATAGGTGCTGCCTTTTCTCTGCCATAGCCAATCCGTGCTGCCTGTTCTTTGCCCAAGCCAATCGGGGCTGCCTGTTCTCTGCCATAGCCAATCTGTGCTGCCTGTTCTCTGTCCAAACCAATCGGTGCTGCCTGTTCTTTGCCCAAGCCAATCGGGGCTGCCTGTTCTCTGCCATAGCCAATCTGTGCTGCCTGTTCTCTGCCCGAGCCAATAGGTGCTGCCTGTTCTCTGCCCGAGCCAATAGGTGCTGCCTGTTCTCTGCCCGAGCCAATAGGTGCTGCCTGTTCTCTGCCATAGCCAATCCGTGCTGCCTGTTCTTTGCCCAAGCCAATCGGGGCTGCCTGTTCTCTGCCATAGCCAATCCGTACTGCCTGTTCTCTGCCATAGTCAATCCGTGCTGCCTGTTCTCTGCCTGAGCCTATCGGTGCTGCCTGTTCTCTGCCTGAACCTATCGGTGCTGCCTGTTCTCTGCCTGAGCCAATCCGTGCTGCCTGTTCTCTGCCCATGCCAATCGGTGCTGCCTGTTCTTTGCCCAAGCCAGATGGTGCTGCCTGTTCTCTGCCATAGCCAATCCGTGCTGCCTGTTCTCTGCCATAGCCAATCCGTACTGCCTGTTCTCTGCCATAGTCAATCCATGCTGCCTGTTCTCTGCCTGAGCCTATCGGTGCTGCCTGTTCTCTGCCTGAACCTATCGGTGCTGCCTGTTCTCTGCCTGAGCCAATCCGTGCTGCCTGTTCTCTGCTCAAGCCAATAGGAGCTGTCTGTTCTCTGCCATAGCCAATCCGTGCTGTCTGTTCTCTGCCCAAGCCAATCGGTGCTTCCTGTTCCCTTCCTGAGCCAATCGGGGCATGGCTTATGGTTGTGCAGGCGCACCACTTGTTGCCTGAGCAATTCACTGTCGCAGTTCGCTCAAAATCCTCTTTGATTTCAGACGTATCGGAAGACGAAGACGACAGTCTGACACTCCATCCCAACTGCGGATCGCACGCCGCAGTCATTAACAACGGTCGAACAGCGCATCGTCCCAACGCATTAGACGACTTCAACAACGCAGTCGTCTTAACAAGCAGGCCTTTAAAAATCAACGAAGTATTTGAAGTCAAAATCGACAAAATGGTCACCAAATGGGCTGGCTCGATCGAAATCGGCGTGACGACTCATGCGCCGACTGAGCTCGAGTACCCGTCAACGATGACCAACGTGAGATCCGGAACATGGATCATGACTGGAAACGGCGTCATGCACAATGGAACATCCGTCATTGACGACTATGGACAAAATCTGGATAAGCTTCAAACTGGCGATAGGGTCGGTGTCGTCATACGTGAAGGAGGCTCTTTACACTTTTTGGTGAACGGTGAAGACCAAGGTGAAGCCGGCAATGGTCTCCCAAGCCGCCTTTATGCTGTCATCGATCTATATGGCCAAGCGACGCAAGCAACGATTGTCTCTCATTGTCCTTGCTGTTCTCCATCAACTCCTACCATGTTCTATCAAGAAATCCATTTCCATCCAGTTCATGGCCGCAATGCGCGCTTAACCAATGGCGGCAAAACAGCATTACGACCAAACGCGATGGTCGAATTCAACGACGCCATCGTCATCACAAACCGACCTTTACGTCCAGGCGAAATGTTCTCCGTCGTCGTCGAAAGAATAATCGACCGCTGGTCCGGATCTATTGAAGTCGGCGTCACTGCGATTCATCCCGATGAGCTCGAACTGCCAGGAACGATGACCGATTTAGATCACGATACTTGGATGCTTTCGGGCTACGTCATCATGAAAGATGGCGAACTTCTAGGCCATGGATACATGCTCGACCTCGACAAAGTGAAAACAGGAAGCGTCATCGGTATCAAAAGACACGATGATACGTCTCTCCATTATTATTTGGATGGCATAGATCAAGGAGAAGCATGTCGAGGTTTGCCTGAGCTAGTATACCCAGTGATCGATCTATACGGCCAATGTGCTCAAGTTTCCGTCGTTTCGAGCCCAGAACCTATTGATATCGATGAAAGCACAAGCGTACCACAAGCAGAAAGCCACGTCGTATCAGAATCGACAGTTTTGCCAACACAACCGCTCCATAAATGGCACGATTTGTGCAGCAAAGGTGTCCGGATCGTTGAAAACAGGGCGTCACGTACGACGGACAATTCTTTCGGCTTGGCGTTTTCTGCGCTTCCTGTTTTCGATGGTGAATCCTTCGAGATAATGATAGAAACGTGGGTTCCTCATTGGGCGGGTTCTTTGTCGTTTGGCGTGACGATGTATAGTCCCGCTGATCCTATAGCGCCGTCGCTTCTTGCCATCAAAGACAGCACGTGGTTCATCCAAGGGTCTCATCTTTACCACAACGGCGCCATCGTCAAATCGAATTATTGCTCTTCTTTAGACTGGCTAAGACCAGGGAATCGTGTCGGCGTCAAAAGATGGGCGGATTCATCACTCCATTTTTACATCGACGGCATCGACCAAGGAGTTGCCGCTTTCAATATTCCTAAGGTATGTTGCTTTAGACACCAAACCTTTTTATTTTTTTTTTTTTTTCAGAAATTATATGTCGTGGTGGAACTTTACGGGTCGACGAGCGCAGTCAAATTAGTCAGCAAAGGTGGCACGTCGGCGATTCATGGCGACGCTCCTTTGGCAGTTTTGGAAATCGAATCTCCTTGCGATAAGCCGACCGAAGAAGACTCTGAAGACAAAAGAAACGAAGACATGGACAAGAGTATAGAAGATGGCGAAATCGTTTCTGAAATCCATGAGCTGGACGTACCTCATGTCTTTCACGAATTCCACGGACGAAACGTTCAGATATCCGAAAGTCGAGTCGCTGCAAAAAGGGTTTCGAGTTATAACCAAGGTGTCGTCCTTTCGACTCGTCCTTTGCCACGCGGTGCTGTCTTCCAGGTCAAAATCGAATCGCTGAACAGTCGCTGGGTTTCGTCATTAAGCATCGGGATTACGACAGAATCAGTCCTTTCGCTCTCCCTTCCGGTGACATCGTTGTGCTTGAAGAAAGACACTTGGCTCATTTCGGGCGACTCGGTTTTCCACAACGGCCACAAAATTAAGACCAAATACTGCAATTTGGACGCCCTGGGGGTCGGGCAGGTGGTCGGCGTAAGCGTCGATCATGAAAATCGACTTCATCTTTTCATCAACGGTCAAGATCAAGGTATCGCAGCGTACGATTTACCTCCAAACGCCGCCCTCCCTATAGTCGACCTCTATGGCATGTGCGACCAAGTCTGTATCGCTGATGGCATCGAGCGAACCCTCCTCAGCCCGTCCGAAGAACACGTTTGGTCCGACTCGCGCGAAAAAGGCAACTTGGAGATCAAAGAGAAGACCGAAATTCGGACCAAATCGGACAAAATGAACGAAAACATACAATGCTCTAGTCATACGTCGCCCACAGCGGCGCCGCCGCCTTTTATATTAGAGGTAATCCCTAATACAAACATTATCGCTAATTTCCTTTTTAGAAATCTCAAAAGGCGACGAATAACGACATCTATGCCAAGTCGCCGACGGCGATTCCGGTCGCTAGCTCGCCTTTTCCGCTTTCGCCTGTGATATCTCCAGTTTTGACGATTAAGCAGCCTGTTTGTGATTATTTAACGGCTTGTTTGCGACTAAAAACGTCATTAGGTTTACCAAGTAAGTATTACTGTTCAATGGTATGGATCGTTGAAAAGACGTATCATTGGGCCCGGGGGTGTGGTTTTAACGTGTTTGTCGCCTCTCATTGGTCCGGGGGTGTGGCCTAAACCGGTTTACGGCCTCTTATTGGTCGGAGGGCGTGGCCCAAACGTGTTTGTGGCCTCTCATTGGTCCGGGGGTGTGGCCTGAACGTTGTTGATGCCAAATTGTGTGTAAGTGAGTCAATGATCTAATGATTTTTTTGATTTTTTTAGGTGGATATTTTAGGAAAGAGACGATCTGCTTTTGTACGAACTGTTCGCCAAGGGTTCAGAAGTCGGAAGACGAAGGTTGGGCTTTGCTGCCGCTGATGCGCCGCGGTGAAAACGCCGACGTCTGGCACGGCGCATACTCGAGCGTCTCGTTAGGTGACGTCCGCCGTACGCTGGACGCCGGCCGCGTCCTCACCCGTGCGGAGCTCAGCGTAGGCGGCGACTCGAAAAAACGCGGAAAACTCGAAGACGCTGAAAGTAGTCAATTAATCCTATCGACGTCGCTCGTCCCTCGGGAAAAGTTCGCGTACGTTGACCCCAAAACGAAAGAATCCTTTTACGCTTTCGCCGCTCTCCAAGTCCTCGTCCGACCCGGCTCCTACAAAACGGCCTCGCCTTCCGAATGGGTCACCAAAGAAAGAAACGCAACAATTCTCGTCTCGCTACTTTTAAAACTTGAACCCCAAAATCGCCCTTAGACCTCAACATTCTCCGCTTCGACCATAACACTAGAGCGAAATAAATTAAAAATTACCATTTTTTCATCTAGTTTTTGCAAATAGAGGGTTTCTAACCCTTTGATTGGTCAAGAAGTGCTTCATAACCCTATAATGGATCCAAACATAGCCTTCTGATTGGTCCATAAGGTGTGGCGCTCTCTGATTGGCTTAGGCTGGTCACGGATCCAAATCTAGCCTTCTGATTGGCCCATGAGTTGTGGCACTCTCTGATTGGCTTAGAATCAACCAATCTCTTTATTTTCATGTATATTTTGCTTTCTAAGTGTTTTTGTTCAAGGTTTTTAACATTCCACCATTTTATAGTCGCAACATCGAATTTTAGAAAGCGCTTTTTAGAAAAAAAGAATTTTTTTTAATCGTAGATTTTTGTAGCAACTTTTTTTTTTTTAAATCTGTGCCTGCATTGGCCATGTGACATCACTGTTTTAGATTTCCAATTTTCCTGTGGTATCCCCTTGCCTCATCCCCCTGGGGGTAGGAGGGGGAACTACAGGACCCTCTGGTAGGTTGTCGAATAGGAAAAAGAATTCAAAATTTATTTTGGGGATCAAAACTCGCACCATCTAGAATTCAACAAAATGTCCACTGCTTTCTTCAAAATACTGTCCCAAAAACTAGATTATCTTGTCTAAAGATAAAAAAAATATATATATATATATTTAAATGTATTTTAAAATTTTGGTGTAAATAAATTTTATTTTATTGTTGTTTTCAAATGATCCCTTTTTTGACAAAAAATTTCCCTGGATTTTACAACACTTACCTCTAATCCCTCAAAATTCCCTTTTTTACACACTTTTCCCCGTTTCCTTTGATTTGTAGAAAAAGAGTGCGAAAAAATGTGAAAAAAGTTAAGAATACGGCTGGCTCGATATAAAAAAAGCAAATTCGTGATCTATAATTTCCCTTTTTTGTTCAAAATTTCCCTTTTTTTCCAATTCAAGAAAGAAGAAAATTCCCTCGATGTATGTACCTGTCCATCAAAATTCATGCACTGCAAGAGTACCCAGCGTTTTTCCCTTTTTAGACAAAAAATTTCCCCGGATTTCACAACACTTACCTCTAATCCCTCAAAATTTCCCTTTTTTACTCACTTTTCCCCGTTTCCTTTGATTTGTAGAAAAAGGGTGCGAAAAAATGTGAAAAAAGTTAAGAATACGGCTGGCTCGATATGAAAAACGCAAATTCGTGATCAAAAAAATTTCCCTTTTTTTGTTCAAAATTTCCCTTTTTTTTTCGATTCGAAAAAGAAGAAAATTCCTTCGATGTTCCTGTCCATCAAAATTCATGCACTGCAAGAGTACACAGCGTTTTTCCCTTTTAAGACAAAAAATTTCCCTGAATTTCACAACACTTACCTCTAATCCCTCAAAATTTCCCTTTTTTACACACTTTTCCCCGTTTCCTTTGATTTGTAGAAAAAGGGTGCGAAAAAATGTGAAAAAAGTTAAAAATACGGCTGGCTCGGTATGAAAAACGCAAATTCGTGATCAAAAAATTTCCCTTTTTTTGTTCAAAATTTCCCTTTTTTTTCGATTCGAAAAAGAAGAAAATTCCCTCGATGTTCCTGTCCATCAAAATTCATGCACTGCAAGAGTACCCAGCGTTTTTCCCTTTTTAGACAAAAAATTTCCCCGGATTTCACAACACTTACCTCTAATCCCTCAAAATTTCCCTTTTTTACACACTTTTCCCCGTTTCCTTTGATTTGTAGAAAAAAGGTGCGAAAAAAATGTGAAAAAAGTTAAGAATACGGCTGGCTCGATATGAAAAACGCAAATTCGTGATCAAAAAAATTTCCCTTTTTTTGTTCAAAATTTCCCTTTTTTTTCGATTCGAAAAAGAAGAAAATTCCTTCGATGTTCCTGTCCATCAAAATTCATGCACTGCAAGAGTACCCAGCGTTTTTCGCTGACAAAAAATTTCACTGGATTTTACAATACATACTTACCTCTAATCCCTCAAAATTTCCCTTTTTTACACACTTTTCCCCGTTTCCTTTGATTTGTAGAAAAAGGGTGCGAAAAAATGTGAAAAAAGTTAAGAATACGGCTGGCTCGGTATGAAAAACGCAAATTCGTGATCAAAAAAATTTCCCTTTTTTTGTTCAAAATTTCCCTTTTTTTTTCGATTCGAAAAAGAAGAAAATTCCCTCGATATTCCTGTAATCCGAGTTCAATTCTATCAAAATTCATGGATTGCAAGAGTACCCAGTGTGAATTTCGAGAGTACCCATGATGCATTGCAGAAGAGTAGCGAGCGTACAATGGGAGAGTAGCCGGTATCGGTAAGATTTCGCATTTGAGCGCCTCCTGTATTGATTTGGCGTGTTTGGGTTGGCGGATCGGCATTTCGCGGCGGAGCGGACGGCGCATGCACTTCGAATGTCACTCGGCCGACGTTCCCGTTCGCCCGCCGCCCGTCGCCGTCCTCAGTGCGTTCGTGTACTCCGTGAAGGGGACACCCGGCCTTCCGTCCTTTAGTTCTTTTACTTTTCTTTTATTCGTTTTTTCTTTTCCTCCCCTCGCACCCGGTATGACATCCTCATTCAATTTCAAACTCCATCAAACGGATTTCTAATTCAAGGTAAGATCCTCATCAAAAAATTATTCTCATTTTATTCTAAATCTTAGAGGTATGAGAACAGGTCGTCGAGTATTGTACACCACGTATATAGTGTTGTACACCTAGAGTACAGTGTTGTACAACACGCTTACAGTACCTATGTTACACCACGCGTGTTGTACATCTCGAGTGCAGTTTTGTACACTTCAAGGGCAGTTTTGTACAACACGAGTGCAGTTTTGTACAACACGAGTGCAGTTTTGTACAACACGAGTGCAGTTTTGTACTCAAAGAGAGCAGTTTTGTACTCAAAGAGAGCAGTTTTGTACACCCGAGTACAGTTTTATACACCACGAGTGCAGCAGTTTTGTACTCCACGAGTGCAGCAGTTTTGTACTCCACGAGTGCAGCAGTTTTGTACTCCACGAGTGCAGTTTTGTGCCTACACCCCAAAAACTGTATTGTACACCACGCTTACCGTATTGTACAACACGTGTGCAATATTGTACACCGAGAGAACGATAATGTACAGTTTTATACACCAAGAGTTTAGTATTGTACACCACGAGTACAATTTGTACCTTCACCACGAATACAGTATTGTACAATATTGTACAATAATATTGTATTATAATTGTACCGCGAGTACGGTATTGTACAACGCGAGTACGGTACTGTACATCTTGAATACGGTATTGTACAGCTCGAATACGGTATGTACACCGAGTACGGTATGTACACTCGAGTACGGTTGAACTCGTAGAGTACACTCGTACGTATTTCATCTGATACGTGTTGTACACTCGATACGGATGTACACTCGAGTACGGTATTGTACATCTAGAATACGGTATAGTACAACGTACTTGTACACCTCGAGTACGGTATTGTACAACGCGAGTAGGTACGGTATTGTTCATCTCGAATACGTTATAGTACAACGCGAGTACGGTATTGTACACCTCGAGTACGGTGTTGTACATCTCGAATACGGTATTGTACACCTCGAGTACGGTATTGTACATCTAGAATACGGTATAGTACAACGCGAGTACGGTATTGTACATCTCGAATACGTTATTGTACTTCTCGAATACGGTATAGTACTTCTCGAATACGGTATTGTACACCTCGAGTACGGTATTGTACATCTAGAATACGGTATAGTACAACGCGAGTACGGTATTGTACATCTCGAATACGTTATTGTACTTCTCGAATACGTTATTGTACTTCTCGAATACGGTATAGTACTTCTCGAATACGGTATAGTACAACGCGAGTACGGTATTGTACAACGCGAGTATCTTATTGTACAACGCGAGTACTTTATTGTACTCCATGAGTACGGTATTGCACACCACGAGTACGGTTATGTACACCATGAGATCCATATTGTACACCACGCTTGCAGTACAATGTTTCTCAACTCTTGTAGTATTGTACACTACGAGAACAGTATTGTACATTACGCTTACAGTACCATATTTCTACACGCGTGTTGTATTGTACACCAACAGTACAGTTTTGTACACCATGATTTCCATATTGTACACCACGAGTTCCATATTGTACACCACGATTACAGTATTTTGCAACACGCGTTCAGTGCCTGTAATGTATTGTACACCTTGCGTATTTTACTGTAATTTGAATAAAAAATGTAAGCTCACTTCGTACAATCTTAAATTATAGTTTACCAATAATCTAATACTACTATGATCGATCATTGTGTGACGTGTGTAGTACAATAGTACATTTCTCGTACAATCGAACGTTCACCATAACCGTGAGTGCACTTTATCCCCCCCCCCCTCGAAATGAGTGCGACCCTCAAGAATTTTCTAAAAATATTAATTTTCCGCTAGTCGCTAATTGAGGGCTGTCAAAGATTTTGAAGGGAAGACGGCGGAAATCCTGCATAGACTAAAATTAGCTCCCCCCCCCTCCCCTCACCCACCACCCTTCAGAAAGGAACTCTCGACCTTAATCAATCGAATTTTATGAATGGGAATCAGTCTCGCCTTTTTTGGTCCTCCGTGGGCTTACGTTGTGGGTAAACCAGCTCCGTGATATACATTCTAAACTCTCCAGAAACGCCCTACTCTTAAATATAAATAGAAGTTGAGGAAGTTCGGTATACATAAATGGAAGCAGTGTTACCACTTTAGCTTGATTCCAGGGGGCGGACTGGGACCTTAGGGTGTGGGTGGGTTTTCAGTTAAGGGGGCGCCCGGATGCAAAAACTTTAACAGAAAATGGATTTTAGAAAAATTTATTAGGCAAAAAGAGAGGTTCCCAACTTTTTCACAGTGCGCCCCCCTTTAAACAATTAAATCCTTTGCAAAGTTTTGATGTTAACTTGAGGTTTTGATGAAATTTGGGTTTTAAAATGTTGATTTTGAGGTTTTTGACAAAAAAAATATTGGTCCTGGAGCTTGCCCAGAGACACGAACTTTCTCAAAGGTCTACAGATTTCGGGGGATCCATAAATTTCGGGGGAAATGAATCCTTTTTTTCTAACATAACTTGAATTTGGTGATAATTTTATGAAAATGGGACTAATTTCACTCAAACACATTATAATTACCTAATTAGTTAATTAATTAATTAATTAATTTTTGAAAAAAATTTAGTCATAACTTGAATTTGGTGATAATTTTATGAAAATGGGACTAATTTCACTCAAACACATTATAATTACCTAATTAGTTAATTAATTAATTGATTAATTTTTGAAAAAAATTTAGTCATAACTTGAATTTGGTGATAATTTTATGAAAATGGGACTAATTTCACTCAAACTTAATATAATTACCTAATTAGTTAATTAATTAATTAATTAATTTTTGGAAAAAAATTTTTTTTCAATCATAACTTCAATTATATGATAATGGGAATAATTTCACTCAAAACTCAATATAATTACCTAATTAGTTAATTAATTAATTAATTAATTTTGAAAAAAAATCAATCATAACTTGAATTTGGTGATAATTTTATGAAAATGGGAATAATTTCACTCAAACTCAATATAATTACCTAATTAGTTAATTAATTAATTAATTAATTTTTGGAAAAAATTTTCAATCATAACTTGAATTTGGTGATAATTTATGAAAATGGGAATAATTTCACTCAAACTCAATATAATTACCTAATTAGTTAATTAATTATTAATAATTTTTGAAAAAAAAATTTTTTTTCAATCATAACTGAATTTGGCGATAATTTTATGAAAATGGGAAAATTAAGTTAATTAGTCATAATTACCTAATTACATAATAATTACCTAATTAGTTAATGAAATTTAATCGGGATCACGTGAAGATTATTGGTTAAAATTGGTAAGATCGGACCGGTAGAAAGCCGTAGCACATTTTTGCAAACTTTAGACAGACATATCTCCGCCATTTTGTCGAATTTCAAAATCGCTCTCGTCACTTTCAAGATAACCACGAAAGGAAGATTGTGTGAAAATTTCGTGAAAATCGGATGAAAATTGTGGCCGTGAAGTGTTCCGGAAAAAAGGCAGACGGACGGCCGGCACCACAGACAAAGTCATGTCTGGCAAAGATCAAAAGTCAGTTTGACCCTAGGGGGTCTGGAAGACCCTTCCCCAAAAACCCGATTCCGACGGTAATACAATAACTTCTCTTTGAGAAAGTTAATAGAAGTTGAGGAAGTTCGGTATAAATGGAAGCAGTGTTACCACTTTAGCTTGATTCCAGGATCGCGACTGGGACCTTAGGGTGTGGGTGGGTTTTCAGTTAAGGGGGCGCCCGGATGCAAAAAACTTTACAGAAAATTGGATTTTAGAAAAATTTATTAGGCAAAAAGAGAGGTTCCCAAACTTTTTCACAGTGCGCCCCCCTTTTAAACAAATTAAATCCTTTGCAAAGTTTTGAATGTTAACTTTGAGGTTTTTGATGAAATTTGGGTTTTAAAATGTTGATTTTGAGGTTTTTGACAAAAAATTGTCAATTTAAAGTTGATTTTGACGTTTTTTGACGAAAATCAGGCATCATAAATGTTGATTTCGAGGTTTTTTTAACCAAAATTAAGACAAAAGTGTTGATTTTGAGGTTTTTAGACGAAAATTGGGCATTATAAATGTTGATTTCTGGGTTTTTGGACGAAAATTAGGCTTTAAAAATGTTGATTTCGTTGTTTTTTGAACAAAATTAGGCTTTAAAAGTGTTGATTTTGAGGTTTTTAGACGAAAATTGGGCATTATAAATGTTGATGTCGAGGTTTTTGGACGAAAATTAGGCATTTTAAATGTTGATTTCGAGGTTTTTTTTAACCAAAATTAGGCTTTAAAAGTGTTGATTTTGAGGTTTTTAGACGAAAATTGGGCATTATAAATGTTGATTTCAGGGTTTTTGGACGAAAATTAGGCTTTAAAAATGTTGATTTCGAGGTTTTTTTTACCAAAATTAAGACAAAAGTGTTGATTTTGAGGTTTTTAGACGAAAATTTTGCATTATAAATGTTGATTTTGAGGTTTTTGGACGAAAATTAGGCTTTTTAAATGTTGATTTTGAGGTTTTTGACAAACGAAATTGCACTTAAAACGTTCATTTTGAGATTTTTTTTGACAAAAATTGGTATTACAACCATGTTTTTGAGGGTTTTTTTTTGACGAAAATTAGGCAATTATAAATGTTGATTTCGAGATTTTTGACGAAAATTTAGCTTTTAAAATGTTGATTTTGAGGTTTTTGGACGAAAATTAGGCATCTTAAATGTTGATTTAGAGGTTTTTTGACCAAAATTAAGCATTTTAAATGTTGATTTTATGGTTTTTGGACGAAAATTGGGCTTTTTAAATGTTGATTTTGAGGTTTTTGACGAATTTTTGGGGATATTTGCACACAAAAAAAATCTTGAGCCCCCCCCCCCTCCCGGACTGTTTACGCCCCCCAGTTTGGGAGCCACTGAGCAAAAATTAACGCGGAAAACTGACCCGCTTCTATGTATTCACAAGGGGGGCCAGTCCGCCCCTGCTTGATTCCACTTTGTTATGGTGGCAACATTGCTCTGATGACAAAGAGAGCAGTCTTACCAATGTAACGTCACTAATAACTTTATTTCTTCTCCTGTCATGTTGGCAACATTGCTCCAGTGACGTAGAAAGCAGTGTTACCCCTATCGCTGAGATTAATTAACTAATTAGCGATATTAAAGAGATTTCTAAGAATTTGATATTTCGACTTTTTTTCGACGGTCTTGTTTCTTGGAATCATAAAAAGGCCATATTGTCAAAGTTAGCGATTGTCTTATCTCGTACAAACGATTGCGCAACGTGGGGGGAAAAAATAAAAAACCGCAAACGCAAAACCTTGAACGACATTATTTGAAATTTTAATTTCCTTTAAAGGCCGAATTTGTTTGGAAGTAAAATAAATTAAAAGTAAGAAATTCTTCGAAAAGTGTTCGGCGTGAAACTGAGCCCACACGTCCGCCTCTTCTGTTTGGGCGTTTCTTGAACTTTTTTGTAACGCACACCTGTTATGCTGCTGAAAATCATATTTGAACATAAAAAAAGCAGGGAAAATAGCGTTTTTTAAACGGACTTCATGGCCACGGTTAGCATGATAGTCCAATTTTTAGGTAGGTAGCCCAATTCGCTCTAAAGATTGTCCAATTTGCATAATAATCGAATTTCAAGGTAGGTAGCCCAATTTCTGTAATGACAGTCTATTTTGCGTTATAGTCCAATTTATAGAATTGTCCAATTGCTTTTTTTGTATGTAGTCCAATTTACAGAGCAGTCCAATTACCTATTTTTTTTAGGTAGGTAGCCCAATTCGCTCTAAAGATTGTCCAATCGCTTTTTTTTTTGTATGTAGTCCAATTTACAGAGTACCTACCCCAATTACCTAATTTTTTAGGTAGGTAGCCCAATTCGCTCTAAAGATTGTCCAATTGCTTTTTTTGTATGTAGTCCAATTTACAGAGTAGTCTAATTACCTAATTTTTTAGGTAGGTAGCCCAATTAGCTCTAAAGATTGTCCAATTTGCATAATAATCGAATTTCAAGGTAGGTAGCCCAATTTTCTGCAATGGCAGTCTATTTTGCGTTATAGTCCAATTTATAGAATTGTAAAATTGCTTTTTTTTTATGTAGTCCAATTTACAGAGTAGTCCAATTACCTACTTTTTTAGGTAGGTAGCCCAAATTCGCTCTAAAGATTGTCCAATTTGCATAATAATCGAATTCTAAGATAGGTAGCACAATTTCCTTTAAAGATAGTCCAATTTTCAGAACAGCCCCATTGTCTTTTAAGCTATGAAGCCCAATTTGCTGCAAAGATTGTACAATGTGCAAAATAGTCCAATTACCTTTAGAGGAATGTAGCCCAATAGGTTAAGGTAGCCCAATTCATACAATTTAGATAGTCCGTCGACTAGCCCATGAAGGACTATTTTTAAGGGCTGAGGTAGTTGACCTTTGACGCCCTAAAAAGGTTTTTTCTTTTACATCCCCACAACTAAACAAAATAAATTTCTATTTTCTTAGGATTGGAGCCGCTCCAAGAGGATTCCCCCTGATTTCCAAGGAGCGAAATATCTTTATCGTTCAACGCTTTAAGATCTTGTATTGATTTAAAATGTTCGATGTATTTTTTTCGAATCTAATCTCAGAGCCCGGATGCGTTATCTCAGCGAACAGGATACTCATTTTTTCTCCCCACCCCTTAAGACACCCCCCCCCACTCAAGAAAAAAAAATTCATGAAGTTTTATGGTTTGAATCGGACTTATATAAAATTGGGCTTATCTGAAGGTAGCCTTTCGTGGAAGGGACCAAACTAGGGTTTCCCTAAATTGGACTACATTGAAAAACGCAAATTGGGCTTATCTGAAGGTAGCCCAATCTTTTGCTTTTCGTGGAAGGGACCAAACCAGGGTTACCTTAAATTGGGCTACATTAAATAACGCAAATCGGGCTTATCTGAAGGTAGCCCAATCTTTTGCTATTCGTGGAAGGGACCAAACTAGGGTTTCCCTAAATTGGACTACATTGAAAAACGCAAATCGGGCTTATCTGAAGGTAGCCCAATCTTGTGCTTTTCGTGGAAGGGACCAAACCAGGGTTACTTTAAATTGGGGACTACACTAAAGAAACGCAAATGGGCTTATCTGAAGGGTAGCCCAATCCTGTGCTATTGTGGAAGGGACCAAACTGTCCTGAATTGGGCTACATTAAAAGTAAGGAAATTGGGCTCATCTGAAGCCCGATCCTGTTCTTTTGTAGAAGGGACCAAACCAGGGTTATCTTAAATTGGGCTACATTAAAATACAGCAAATTGGGCGTATCTGATAGGTCGTGAAAGGGACCAAACTAGAGCTCTTTAAATTGGGCCGCATTAAAAAGTGGCAAATGGGCTTATCTATAGGTTGCCCAACCTGGCTTTCGTGAAAGGGACCAAACTAGGGTTTCCCTAAATTGGACTACATTTAAAAACGCAAATCGGGCTTATCTGAAGGTAGCCCAATCTTGTGCTATTCGTGGAAGGGACCAAACTAGGGTTTCCCTAAATTGGACTACATTTAAAAACGCAAATTGGGCGCTGAAAGTAGCCCAATCTTGTGCTTTTCGTGGAAGGGACCAAACCAGGGTTACTTTAAATTGGACTACACTAAAGAAAGAAAATTGGGCTTATCGAAGGGTAGCCCAATCCTGTGCTATTTGTGGAAGGGACCAAACTGTCCTTGAATTGGGCTACATTAAAAGTAAGGAAAATTGGGCTCATCTGAAGCCCGATCCTGTTCCTTTTGTAGAAGGGACCAAACCAGGGTTATCTTAAATTGGGCTACATTAAAAGTACAGCAAATTGGGCGTATCTATAGGTCGTGAAAGGGACCAAACTAGAGCTTCTTTAAATTGGGCCGCATTAAAAGTTGTGCAAATTGGGCTTATCTATAGGTTGCCCAACCTCGCGTCTTTCGTGAAAGGGACCAAACTAGGGTTTCCCTAAATTGGACTACATTTAAAAACGCAAATTGGGCTTATCTGAAGGTAGCCCAATCTTGTGCTATTCGTGGAAGGGACCAAACTAGGGTTTCCCTAAAATGGACTACATTTAAAAACGCAAATTGGGCTTATCTGAAGGTAGGCCAATCCTGTGCTATTTGTGGAAGGGACCAAACTGTCCTTGAATTGGGCTACATTAAAAGTAAGGAAAATTGGGCTCATCTGAATTGAGCCCAATCCTGTTCCTTTTGTAGAAGGGACCAAACCAGGGTTATCTTAAATTGGGCTACATTAAAAGTACAGCAAATTGGGCGTATCTATAGGTCGTGAAAGGGACCAAACTAGAGCTTCTTTAAATTGGACTACATTGAAAAACGCAAATTGGGCTTATCTGAAGGTAGCCCAATCTTCTGCTTTTCGTGGAAGGGACCAAACCAGGGTTACCTTAAATTGGGCTACATTAAATAACGCAAATCGGGCTTATCTGAAGGTAGCCCAATCCTGTGCCTTACGTGAAAGTGACCTAACTAGAGATTCTTTAAATTGGGCTACATTAAAAGTAGCGCAAATTGGGCTTATATAAAGGTAGCCCAATCCTGTGCTATTCGTGGAAGGGACCAAACTAGGGTCTCCTTAAATTGGACTACATTAAAAGTAGAGCAAATTGGGCTTATCTATAGGTAGCCCAACCTCGCGTCTTTCGTGAAAGGGACCAAACTAGAGATTCTTTAAATTGGGCTACATTAAAAGTAGCGCGAATTGGGCTTCTATATAGAGAGGCCAATCCTGTGCTACTCGTGGAAGGGACCAAACTAGGGTCTCCTTAAATTGGACTACATTAAAAGTACAGCAAATTGGGCGTATCTATAGGTCGTGAAAGGGACCAAACTAGAGCTTCTTTAAATTGGGCCGCAATAAAAAGTTGTGCAAATTGGGCTTATCTATAGGTTGCCCAACCACGCGTCTTTCGTGAAATGGACCAAACTCGGCTTTAAATTGGACTACATTAAAAGTACCGCCAATTGCGCTTATCTATAGGTAGCCTAAAATTGGACTACCATAAAAGTACAGCAAATTGGTACACATATGGCTGTAATTTTGACAGTTTGGGCGATTTTCTCAAAAATTGGGCTACCTTTTTTGTGTGCCCAATCTCGTAAAACCGCAATCCCACTTTGGGCTTTTGACAGTTTGGTCCTTTATTGCGATTTAGAGGTAATTGGGCTATTTTTTCGGGCCCAATCTGGCAACTCGGAGGGTAAAAATAAAAAGGCTCCGTCGAAAAACACGTGCTTCCGCTATTCCGGCCCGACTATTTGAAGAAAATTAAGAAACATCTCATAAAAACTAAATGGTTTTCTTTTCCCACCGGATTTATAGCCCCCCGCTGATTTATGGGGCTTTTGTTATTCTCCAATGATCCAAAAGGGGGAAGAGATGTTTATTGAATTAAGACCCTTGATTGATTTTTCGCCGGGAAAAGGGAAAAACAAAACAAAAACGTCGGAAAAATGTGGAGAAGACCGAAAAACGAAGGGGGGGGGGAGCTAAAGTGACTTCCGTCCTTCCCCTCCTTGAAAAGTCATGAAGGAATGACTCAACTATCTTCGGAGATGACTCATCGGAAAAACTTGAAAAATTTCATTTATTTTATTGTTATTGTTATTATATTTAATTTAATTTTTTAAATTAATTAATTTTGTTATTTAATTTGTTCATTTTTATTTATTTTTTATTATTTTATTTTAATTATTATTATTATATGTAACTATTGCTACTTATTGGGCCCGCTAGTTCGTGACTTTTTTTAGAGAGGACGCCACAGAACAAATTTCGCTTGGTTCCGGTTAGTTCCGTTAGATGTCGCTTTTTCGTTTTTGTTGAAAATTTGATAAAAATTTGTCCGATGAGGGTCTTTTCTTGTCGAAAAAGGTTCAAAATGTGGCTGGAAATGGTCTGTTTATGTGAAAAAGGTACAAAATGTGGCTGGAAATGGTCTGTTTATGTGAAAAAGGTACAAAATCTGGCCGAAAAGGGTCTTTTCTTGTCAAAAAAGGTTCAAAATGTTGCTGGAAATGGTATTTTCTTGTCAAAAAGGTACAAAATCTGGCCGAAAAGAGTCTTTTCTTGTCGAAAAAGGTTCAAAATCTGGCTGAAAAGGGTCCTTTTTTGTTGAATAAGGTTTAAAATATGGCCGAAAAGGGTCTTTTCTTGTCAAAAAAGGTTCAAAATGTTGCTGGAAATGGTATTTTCTTGTCAAAAAGGTACAAAATGTGGCCGAAAAGGTTCTTTTCTTGTAGAAAACTGTTCAAAATGTGGCTGGAAATGGTCTTTTTATGTGAAAAAGGTGACAAATCTGGCCGAAAAGGGTCTCTTTTTGTCGAATAAGGTTTAAAATGTGGCCAAAAAGGGTCTTTTCTTGTCAAAAAAGGTTCAAAATGTTGCTGGAAATGGTCTTTTCATGTGAAAAAGGTACAAAATCTGGCCAAAAAGGGTCTTTTCTTGTAGAAAACGGTTCAAAATATGGCTGGAAATGGTCTTTTCATGTGAAAAAGGTATAAAATCTGGCCGAAAATGGTCTTTTCTTGTAGAAAACGGTTCAAAATATGGCTGGAAATGGTCTTTTCATGTGAAAAAGGTACAAAATCTGGCCGAAAATGGTCTTTTTGTGTCGAAAAAGGTTCTAAATGTGGCTGAAAATAATCTTTTCTTGTGAAAAAGGTACAAAATCTGGCCGAAAAGGGTCTTCTCTTGTCAAAAAAGGTTCAAAATCTGTCTCGAAATGGTCTTTTCTTGAAAAAAAAGGTTTTAAATCTGGCCGCAAATTTTTTTTTTTTTTTTTTGTCAAATAAGGTTTAAAATCTGGCTGAAAAAGGTCTTTTTTGTCAAAAAATGTGGCTGTAAAGGGTCTTTTTCTTGTCCAAAAGGTACAAAATCTGGCAAAAAAGGGTCTTTTCTTGTGTAAAAGGTACAAAATATGGTTGAAAAAAGTGTTATTTTGTCGAATAAGGTTTAAACTCATACATTTTCGAATGAAATTTTATTTTATTTTCAGGTTACAAAAAATGGAAACGGCTCCTCCGCCGGCGATTCATCCCGTCCTACAGCCTCCTGAAGACCCCGAAGAACTTCTTAACGTTTGGCTCGGCGAATTGGACAACTTGACCGTCGTAAGTGACAGAAAAACGATCAATTTTTCCACCTTTTATCTTATCGAAGAAAGGGAAATAAAGCGAGAAATCGTCAGTTGTCACGCCCTCGAATATTTTTGTCATAATTTGTCCCGATGTTACAACGCCCTTGATAGATAACTGTAAACGTTACGTCATTGACCTGGAGAAAACTAAAAAAAAAACTTTAATCCTAATTTATCCCTAGCCGGTTCACTAAATTGGGTGAATTTATGTAGCCCAATTTGTGATCAACCCCTCAAAATACTTCTGAGACTACAACGCTCCATTTGTAGTCCAAAGTTGCTAGGTTGGGCGATTTATCACAATTGGGCTGCTTTTTATGTTATAGTTGCCAGGTTGGTCTATTTATCGCAAATTGGGCTACTTGACACAGCCAGGTTGGACGATTTATCACAAATTGGGCTACTTGACGCAGCCAGGTTCGGCGATTTATCACAAATTGGACTGCTTTTTATGTTACATAGTTGCTAGGTTGGGCGGTTTAGCACAAATTGGGCTACATTACACAACCAGTTTGGGCGATTTATCACAAATTGGGCTATTCAACACAGCCAGTTTGGGCGATTTATCACAAATTGGGCTACTTAACACAGCCAGTTTGGGCGATTTATCACAAATTGGGCTACTTGACACAGCCAGGTTAGACGATTTATCACAAATTGGGTTACTTGACGCAGCCAGGTTCGGAGATTTATCACAAATTGGACTGCTTTTTATGTTACATAGTTGCAAGGTTGGGCCGTTTAGCACAAATTGGGCTACTTTACACAACCAGTTTGGGCGATTGATCACAAATTGGGCTATTCAACACAGCCAGTTTGGGCGATTTATCACAAATTGGGCTACTTGACACAGCCAGATTGGACGATTTATCACAAATTGGGCTACTTGACACTGCCAGGTTGGGCGATTTATCACAAATTGGGCTACTTAACACAGCCAGGTTGGGCGATTTATCACAAATTGGGCTACTTAACACAGCCAGTTTGAGCGATTTATCACAAATTGGGCTACTTGACGCAGCCAGGTTCGGAGATTTATCACAAATTGGACTGCTTTTTATGTTACATAGTTGCTAGGTTGGGCGGTTTAGCACAAATTGGGCTACATTACACAACCAGTTTGGGCGATTAATCACAAATTGGGCTACTTGAAACAGTCAGTTTGGGCGATTTATCACAAATTGGGCTACTTGACACAGCCAGATTGGACGATTTATCACAAATTGGGCTACTTGACACAGCCAGGTTGGGCGATTTATCACAAATTGGGCTACTTAACACAGCCAGGTTGGGCGATTTATCACAAATTGGGCTACTTAACACAGCCAGTTTGAGCGATTTATCACAAATTGGGCTACTTGACGCAGCCAGGTTCGGAGATTTATCACAAATTGGGCTACTTGACACAGCCAGGTTAGACGATTTATCACAAATTGGGCTACTTGACGCAGCCAGGTTCGGCGATTTATCACAAATTGGGCTACTTGACGCAGCCAGGTTCGGAGATTTATCACAAATTGGACTGCTTTTTATGTTACATAGTTGCTAGGTTGGGCGGTTTAGCACAAATTGGGCTACTTTACACAACCAGTTTGGGCGATTTATCACAAATTGGGCTACTCGACACAGCCAGTTTGGGCGATTTATCACAAATTGGGCTACTCGACACAGCCAGGTTGGGCGATTTATCACAAATTGGGCTACTTGACACAGCCAGGTTGGGCGATTTATCACAAATTGGGCTACTTGACGCAGCCAGGTTGGGCGATTTATCACAAATTGGGCTACTTGACACAGCCAGGTTGGACGATTTATCACAAATTGGGCTACTTGACGCAGCCAGGTTCGGCGATTTATCACAAATTGGGCTACTTAACGCAGCCAGGTTGAGCGATTTATCACAAATTGGGTTACTTGAACTTCAGTTTTTGGCGATTTATCACAAATTGGGCTACTTGAAACAGTCAGTTCTGCGATTTATCACAAATTGGGCTACTTGACACAGCCAGATTGGACGATTTATCACAAATTGGGCTACTTGACACTGCCAGGTTGGGCGATTTATCACAAATTGGGCTATTCAACACAGCCAGTTTGGGCGATTTATCACAAATTGGGCTACTTGACACAGCCAGGTTGGACGATTTATCACAAATTGGGCTACTTGACGCAGCCAGGTTCGGCGATTTATCACAAATTGGGCTACTTGACGCAGCCAGGTTCGGCGATTTATCACAAATTGTGCTACTTGAAACAGTCAGTCTGGGCGATTTATCACAAATTGGGCTACTCGACACAGCCAGTTAGGGCAATTTATCACAAATTGGGCTACTTGACACAGCCGGTTTAAGCGATTTATCACAAATTGGGCTATTTTTTATTGTCAAAATGCTCCCCAATGTAGCAACCCTTCATCTTTGGCCTCTCGAAGTGTGAAAAACATTAATTAAAAGGTTAAGCAACTTCCCGAAATGTCATAATAGACTGTTATTAAAACTCGACCCACAATAATGGATACTCCTACGAATTGAAACCGGGTTAAATATAAATTTGAAAGTTAAGGTAAAAAAAATGGTTCGTGGGGGCTCTGTTTTTGAGTAGGCGTGCGCAGGTGTTATGTAGCACCGGAGACGCAGATGTTCCGAGTCCTCGAATCTTCTCTTTTTGGATGCAGATGTGACCCAAACAGGTGCTCGACGGGGCACACGTTTACAGATTTCGGTTCTCTTTTTTTCCAGTCCACATAAAAAAAAAAAAAAAAAAAAATCCCATAGGACGAAGTAAATATCGAGAATTATAAAATGTGACTGTCGAAAACAATGGAGGGAAATAAGAGGGGACGTTCCGAGAATCTAAAATGAGTTTTTTTAATGGCTTGGGACTGTCGATCACGAAATGTTCAAATAAAATAGTCCACGGTTTCCTTTTCCCATTTTCACTTATAAAAAGGGTCATAGATTTGTCCACGAATCCGGATAAAGTGTAGCCCAATTCACGCTAAATCGGCATTTCAATGTAGCCCAATTCACCTTAAATAGTCCAATTTAACAACACCGGACTGTTTAATTTAGCCCAATTCGTGTATTGTAGCCCAATGGGTCAAACCGGACTGTTTATCGTAGCCCAATTCACGAGTAATCGCCAAATATTGCTCCATTAGACAGTTTTTTGTAGCCCAATTCATGTTATGCCGTCCAATGAGGTTAAATTAGGTTAAATGTAGCCAAATTAGGCAAAACTGGACTGCCCTATTAACGAACAATCTCCAAATACGGTTCCATTGAACTGTTTACTGTAGCCCAATTCACGTTATATCGTCCAATGAGGCTACGCTGGACCATTTAATGTAGCCCGATTCACGCTAAATCGTCCAATTTGGCAACACTGGACATTTCAATGTAGCCCAATTCACCTTAAATAGTCCAATTTAACAACACCGGACTGTTTAATGTAGCCCAATTCGTGTATTGTAGCCCAATGGGCAAAACCGGACTGTTTATCGTAGCCCAATTCACGAGTAATCGCCAAATATTGCTCCATTAGACAGTTTTTTGTAGCCCAATTCATGTTATGCCGTCCAATGAGGTTAAATTAGGTTAAATGTAGCCAAATTAGGCAAAACTGGACTGCCCTATTAACGAACAATCTCCAAATACGGTTCCATTGGACTGTTTACTGTAGCCCAATTCACGTTATATCGTCCAATGAGGCTACGCTGGACCATTTAATGTAGCCCGATTCACGCTAAATCGTCCAATTTGGCAACACTGGATATTTCAATGTAGCCCAATTCACCTTAAATAGTCCAATTTAACAACACCGGACTGTTTAATGTAGCCCAATTCGTGTATTGTAGCCCAATGGGCAAAACCGGACTGTTTATCGTAGCCCAATTCACGAGTAATCGCCAAATATTGCTCCATTAGACAGTTTTTTGTAGCCCAATTCATGCTATGTCGTCCAATGAGGTTAAATTAGGTTAAATGTAGCCAAATTAGGCAAAACTGGACTGCCCTATTCACGAACAATCTCCAAATACGGTTCCATTGAACTGTTTACTGTAGCCTAATTCACGTTATATCGTCCAATGAGGCTACGCTGGACCATTTAATGTAGCCCGATTCACGCTAAATCGTCCAATTTGGCAACACTGGACATTTCAATGTAGCCCAATTCACCTTAAATAGTCCAATTTAACAACACCGGACTGTTTAATGTAGCCCAATTCGTGTATTGTAGCCCAATGTGAAAAACCGGTCTGTTTATCGTAGCCCAATTCACGAGTAATCGCCAAATATTGCTCCATTAGACTGTTTTTTGTAGCCCAATTCATGTTATGCCGTCCAATCAGATTACACTTGACTGTTAAATGTAGACCAATTCGTGTATTGTAGCCCAATTAGGAAAAACCGGACTGCTCAATGTAGCCCAATTCACGACCAATCGCCAAAAACGGTTCCATTGGACTGTTTACTGTAGCCCAATTCATCGTCCAATTTGGCAACACTGTGCCGTTTAATGTAGCCCAATTCGCGATCAATAGTCCAATTTGACTCCATTAGACAGCCTTTTGAAGCCCAATTCACAATAAATCGTACAATGAGGCTACACTGAACTGTCAAATGTAGCCCAATTCATGTATTGTAGCCCAATTCGGAAAAAACGGACTACTCAATGTAGCCCAATTCACGACCAATCGCCAAATACGGTTCCATTGGACTGTTTACTGTAGCCCAATTCACGATAAATTATCCAAATAGGCATTTTTAGACGGTTTAGCGTAGCCCAATTTGAGATAACTTTCCCAATTTGTCAAACTCGCACTGGCGAGAGCGTTTTGGACCAAGTTGTTCTAGATTTTTGGATGGAAAGGGTTCGTTTTTTAATGTCGTTTTGGTAATTAAAGGTTGATAAGCGTCCGTTGGCGTGGGTCACGAAAATGAAGGGTCACACGTGCCCCAAAGAGCCTTTTTGAAATTTGAAACGGAACCGGTCCTCGCTGAAATTCGATTACTTAACGCGGCAGGTGTCCCAGGTGGGCAGATGCTGACCAAAACGCTCAATTGGCTCCATTAAATCTTTCGATGGACGGACATCCCGATATCACTTCGAGGCCAAGGACATCCCGAAGAAGGGATTCAGTTTGTAGGTACTCGAGGATAATGAAGACGAGGCCCGGAAACAGGAAATGGGCGTGGATCCCATGTAAAATAGGTGCCCTATTCATAGAGAGAACCATATGAGACTATAAAATGTCTTTGACTTCAAAACAAGCGTTTTTCGTCAGAACTCAAATTCAAGGCATTATTTGTGTAGTCCAAATCCTTCATAATAAATTTAGAATGGTAGTCCAATTCGTGCTAAATCGCCCAATCTTACAACTTTGAACTGTATATAGTAGTCCTATTCGTGCTAAATCGCCCAACCTGGCAACTTAGGAACATAAAAAGTAGTAAAATTCGTGCTAAAGCTCTCAATCTTACAACTTTAGACTGTATAAAGTAGTCCAAATCGTTCTAAATGGCCCAATCTTACGACTATAGACCGTAAAAAGTAGCCCAATGGCCCAATCTTACGACTTTAGACCGTAAAAAGTAGTCCAATCGCCCAATCTTACGACTTTAGACCGTAAAAAGTAGTCCAATCGCCCAATATTAAAACTTTAGACTTTGAAAAGTAGTCCAATTCGCGCTGAATCGCCCTACCTGGCAACTTAACAACATAAAAAAGTAGTCCAATTCGTGCTAAAGCGCCCAATCTTACGACTTTAGACCGTGAAAAGTAGTCCAATGGCCCAATCTTACGACTTTAGACCTTAAAAAGTAGTCCAATGGCACAATCTTACGACTTTAGACCGTAAAAAGTAGTCCAATCGCCCAATCTTACGACTTTAGACCGTAAAAAGTAGTCCAATTCGTTTTAAATCGCCCAATATTAAAACTTTAGACTTTGAAAAGTAGTCCAATTCGTGCTAAATCGCCCTACCTGGCAACTTAACAACATAAAAAGTAGTCCAATTCGTGCTAAAGCGCCCAATCTTACGACTTTAGACAGTAAAAAGTAGTCCAATGGCCCAATCTTACGACTTTAGACCGTAAAAAGTATTCCAATTCGTTCTAAATCGCCCAATCTTAAAACTTTAGACTTTGAACAGTAGTCCAATTCGCACTAAATCGCCCAACCTGGCAACTTAACAACATAAAAAGTAGTCCAATTCGTTCTAAAGCGCCCAATCTTACGACTTTAGACAGTAAAAAGTAGTCCAATGGCCCAATCTTACGACTTTAGACCGTAAAAAGTAGTCCAATGGCCCAATCTTACGACTTTAGACCGTAAAAAGTAGTCCAATGGCCCAATCTTACGACTTTAGACCATAAAAAGTAGCCCAATCGCCCAATCTTACGACTTTAGACCGTAAAATGTATTCCAATTCGTTCTAAATCGCCCAATCTTAAAACTTTAGACTTTGAACAGTAGTCCAATTCGCACTAAATCGCCCAACCTGGCAACTTAACAACATAAAAAGTAGTCCAATTCGTTCTAAAGCGCCCAATCTTACCACTTTAGAATGTAAAAAGTAATCCAATTCGTGCTAAATCGCCCAACCTGGCAACTATAGAATATAAAAATTAGCCCAATTTGCGATAAATCGTCCAATCTGGCAACTTAACCCTAGTACCACCAGGTGGGGTGATTTGCCACCCGAGAGAAGTTAAAAGTAGGCGCATGGGCAAATGAGTGGTAGGAGAACGTCCTGACCATTATGTATTCCTCGAATAAGTTGTTCGGAACATGTTTCGTCACTCAAAATTAACCGGAAGTAATCAACGATTCTGTAAATTTTGTTAATGTTTCTCATTTTTGCGTTTGGGGTGGTAAATCACCCCACGTGGTGAGTGATGTTGCTTAAGTTGGGTGGAATCTCACCCTGGGTGGTGATGAATGTCACATTTTGGCTTTGTTTTTTCCGCGGTTTTAGACTGGTTTTTGACTCACGGGGCATGCGCGGAACGTTTAAACGTTCCAATAATCGTTCTGCGCATGGGCCCTGGATTCAGAACCAGTTTGAAATTTGGATCTGCGGAGGAAACATAGCTTTTATTTGCTACCTAACACGTTTTTGTCGATATAATAAGTTTCATACAACTAACCATGGCGTCTTATTAAACTTTTCCCAAGTATTAGATAAGTTTAAATGAATAATTTTATATGCATATTCAAAAATTTACGTTTGTTTCTCGTTTTGATTTAATAAATTTATACCGTAATGTGGACGTACATGATATGTCGTTCAGAAGAGATAAAAATAATGCAGGGCTGTTATTGTTATATTTTTTCAATGTCAATAATGAAATTTGTTAAATTTAAAATTTATTTTGTAATAAAAAACTTTTATTACCATAACAAATTTCACTTTTTAGAAGCATTTGATGAAAAAAATTTAAAAAAAATGATCGGGTGGAAAATCACCCTAGGTGGTGAGAATCGAAAAAAAGTTCACCTGGTGGTACTAGGGTTAAGACTATAAAAAGTGAAAAAATTTCTGTTTCGTTCTTTTTGGGATAACTACCTACTTTTGAAGTTAGCAATTTTCAATTTTTATCCCAAATCGTTGTACTTTTTTGACTCCGAAACACATAAAAGTTCCAGTTGCACTGATGGCTTTGATTGGTATAGATTGATTTTAATGATTTTTAGATTCAAACTCGTTTCCGACCGTTTTTGACCTCCTCTTCCGTTATTTTTCTAAAATTAAAAAGTATTGGTTTTTGCTAGGTGCGGTTTTTTTGTGCGCGGAGTGGGGTTTGGGCCTCTTCTCGGCCTTTTTTTCTTCTTCGAAAACGGTGGGGGTCCGATACCTGCGAGTACCGTAAACGCCGCCTTTTCCACTCAGTCCGAGTTCAAAATTTGTGCGTTCACGTGGCCGATCTAGAGGCCCTCAGAGTTTTCAGTTCATGTGACGTCACAGAGAAGGAAAATGTTCGGAAAATTGATTCGATCTTTTAGCATGAGGGCACCTCCGGGTGAGAATCCCTATAAGAAGAAGCTCAGAAGACGAAATTCCATTACTCTTCAGGTACGTGTAGAGCCCAATATTTGACCAATTTAAACCAATTGGGCTACTTATCGGTTGTTTTAGGCTCCAAACTACCTCTAATGGGGGATTTATTCACAAACTTCTTAAGCACTTCCAAAGTCCAATTAGTGCTAAATCGCTCAAACTGGCAACTAAAGAACAACAAAAGTAGTCCAATTCGTGCTAAATTTCCCAATCTTACAACTTTTGCCTATGAAACGTACTCCAATTCGTGCTAAATCGCCCAATCTTATAACTTTAGACTTTAAAGGGTAGTCCAAATTGTGCTAAATCGTCCAATCTTACAACTTTAGACTATAAAATTAGTCCAATTAGTGCTACATTTCCCAATCTTACAACTTTAGACTTTAAAAGGTACTCCAAATTGTGCTAAATCTCCAATCTTACAACTTCAGATTATGCAAAGTAGTCCAATTCGTGCTAAATCGTCCAATCTTACAACTTTTGCCTATGAAAAGTACTCCAATTCTTGCTAAATCGCCCAATCTTACAACTTTAGATCGTAAAAAGTAGTCCAATCGCCCAATCTTATGACTTTAGACCGTAAAGAGTAGTCCAATTCGTTTTAAATCGCCCAATCTTAAAACTTCAGACTTTAAAAAGTTGTCCAATTCGCACTAAATCGCCCTACCTGCAACTATAGAACATAAAAGGTAGTCCAAATTGTGCTAAATCGTCCAATCTTACTACTTCAGACTATAAAAAGTAGTTCAATTCGTGCTAAATCGCCCAATCTTACAACTTAAGACTGTTAAAAGTAGTCCAATTAGTGCTAAATCGTCCAATCTTACATCTTTATACTGTAAAAAGTAGTCCAATTCGTGCTAAACCCCCCAACCTGCAACTATAGAACATAAAACGTAGTCCAATTCGTGCTAAGTTGCCCAATCTTACAACTTTAGACTTTAAAAGGTACTCCAAATTGTGCTAAATCTCCAATCTTACAACTTCAGATTATGCAAAGTAGTCCAATTCGTGCTAAATCGTCCAATCTTACAACTTTTGCCTATGAAAAGTACTCCAATTCTTGCTAAATCGCCCAATCTTACAACTTTAGATCGTAAAAAGTAGTCCAATCGCCCAATCTTATGACTTTAGACCGTAAAGAGTAGTCCAATTCGTTTTAAATCGCCCAATCTTAAAACTTCAGACTTTAAAAAGTTGTCCAATTCGCACTAAATCGCCCTACCTGCAACTATAGAACATAAAAGGTAGTCCAAATTGTGCTAAATCGTCCAATCTTACTACTTCAGACTATAAAAAGTAGTTCAATTCGTGCTAAATCGCCCAATCTTACAACTTAAGACTGTTAAAAGTAGTCCAATTAGTGCTAAATCGTCCAATCTTACATCTTTATACTGTAAAAAGTAGTCCAATTCGTGCTAAACCCCCCAACCTGCAACTATAGAACATAAAACGTAGTCCAATTCGTGCTAAGTTGCCCAATCTTACAACTTTAGACTTTAAAAGGTAGTCCAAATTGTGCTAAATCGTCCAATTTTACAACTTCAGACTATAAAAAGTAGTGCAATTCGTGCTAAATCGTCCAATATTACAACTTTATACTATAAAAAGTAGTCCAATCCGTGCTAAATTGCCCAATCTTACAAATTTAGACGTTAAAAGGTAGTCCAAATTGTGCTAAATCGTCCAATCTTACAACTTCAGACTATAAAAAGTAGTTCAATTAGTGCTAAATCGTCCAATCTTACAACTTTATACTATAAAAAGTAGTCCAATCCGTGCTAAATCGTCCAATCTTACAACTTTATACTATAAAAAGTAGTCCAATCCGTGCTAAATTGTCCTATCTTACTACTTTATATTATAAAAAGTAGTCCAATCCGTGCTAAATTGCCCAATCATACAAATTTAGACTATAAAAAGTAGTCCAATTCGTGCTAAATCGCCCACTCTTACAACTTAAGATCGTAAAAAGTAGTCCAATTCGTGCTAAATCGCCCAATCTTACAACTTAAGCCTGTTAAAAGTAGTCCAATTAGTGCTAAATCGTCCAATCTTACAACTTTAGACTGTGAAAAGTAGTCCAATTCGTGCTAAACCCCCCAACCTGCAACTATAGAACATAAAACGTAGTCCAATTCGTGCTAAATTGCCCAATCTTACAACTTTAGACTTTAAAAGGTAGTCCAAATCGTGCTAAATTGCCCAATCTTACAACTTTAGACTTTAAAAGGTAGTCCAAATTGTGCTAAATCGTCTAATCTTACAACTTTAGGCTATAACAAGTAGTCCAATTCGTGCTAAATCGCCCAATCTTACAACTTTAGACTATAACAAGTAGTCCAATTCGTGCTAAATCGCCCAATCTTACAACTTTAGACTATAACAAGTAGTCCAATTCGTGCTAAATCTCCTTTAGACTGTAAAAAGATTGGGCTACTTCTCGCTTATTTTAGGGCCCAAACTAGTTCTACCATATAGGGCGATTTACTCACAATTGGGCTACGTTGCAGTGTCAAATGTTTCGAAATTGCTCGATTTATGGCGAATTGGGCTACTTTACACTGCATAATGTTTCAGAAACACGATTTATGGCTAATTGGGCTACTTTTTACCTCCAATGTTGCCGAATGAGGTTATTTATTGCGAATTGGGCTACGTTGCAGTGTCAAATGCTCGATTTATGGCGAATTGGGCTACATTACACTGTCCGATGTTCAAAATTGGGTCCACTTGATCTCAGGAGAGGCTCGACCATCTTTTATGTTTGTTTTTTAGAAGTTTTGTTTTTATTTGGAATTTGAAATTTTGAAAAAGGAGGTCAAAGTGTTTTGTTATCCTTTGACGGACACGCAATAAAAAGAGAAAACGAGGATTTTGCATTTCCTATCGTGTGACTTTTGGGAACAACAGACGAGAGGATCGGGCAAATGCGGTTTCGAAATCTTTCTAAATTGATAGATTTTAAAGGTTTCATTCTGGAAACGGACTATTTTGAAATCTCGATGGGCTCTGAGGTATGAAGAGTTCGCAGAATTTGCGATAAATCGCCCAAACCGGCTTCTTTCGAAAATGTAAGCCCGATTCGCGATGAATCGCCCAAACCGGCTTCTATCGACTATCTAAGCCCAATTTTCGATAAATCGCCCGAACTGTCTTCTTTTGACAAAGTAAGCCCGATTCGCGATGACTTGCCCAAACTGGCTTCTTTCGAAAATTTAAGCCCAATTTTCGATAAATAGCCCAAACTCGCTTCTATCGACTATCTAAGCCCAATTGGCGATAAATCGCCCCAACTTGCATCTTTTGACAAAGGAAGCCTAATTCGTGATGAATTGCCCAAACTGGCTTCTTTCGAATAGTAAGCCCAATTCGCGATAAATAGCCCAAACTCTCTTCTTTTGACAAAGTAAGCCCAATTTTGACAAAGTAAGCGATGAATTGCCCAAACTGGCTTCTTTCGAAAATGTAAGCCCAATTTTCGATAAATCGCCCGAACTGGCTTCTTTTGGCAAAGTGAGCAAAATTTACGATAAATAGCCCAAACTGTCTTCTTTTGACAAAGGAAGCCTAATTCGCGATGACTTGCCCAAACTGGCTTCTTTCGAAAATTTAAGCCCAATTTTCGATAAATCGCCCAAACTCGCTTCTATCGACTATTTAAGCCCGATTGGCGATAAATAGCCCAAACTGTCTTCTTTTGACAAAGTAAGCCCAATTCGCGATGACTTGCCCAAACTGGCTTCTTTCGAAAATGTAAGCCCAATTTACGATAAATAGCCCAAACTGTCTTCTTTTGACAAAGTAAGTCCAATTCGCGATGACTTGCCCAAACTGGCTTCTTTCGAAAATGTAAGCCCAATTTACGATAAATAGCCCAAACTGTCTTCTTTTGACAAAGTAAGCCCAATTCGCGATGAATTGCCCAAACTGGCTTCTTTCGAAAATGTAAGCCTAATTGGCGATAAATAGCCCAAACTGGCTTCTTTTGACAATGTAAGCCCAATTTATGATAAATAGCCCAAACTCTCTTCTTTCGCGATAAATCGCCCAAACTGGGTTCTTTCGATAATAGCCAAATTTTCGATAAATGGCCCAACCTGGCTGCCTTTCGACAACGTAAGCCCAATTTTCGAAAAATCGTCCAAACTGGCTTTTTTCGACATTGTAAGCCCAATTAATTCATTCGACGAATCGCCCAAACTGGCTTCTTTCGAAAATAATAGTCCAATTCGCGATAAATGGCCCAAACTGTTTTCTTTCGGAAATGTAAGCCCAATTCGCGATAAATCGCGCATACCGGCCTTATTGACAATAAAGCCCAATTGTCGATAAATCGCCCAATCTTGCTTCTTTCGACATTGTAAGCCCAATTTGCGATAAATCGAATAAACTGGCTTCTTTCGAAAATGCAAGCCCAATGAATTTATTCGTCGAATCGCCCAAACTGGCTTCTTTCGATAATAATAGCCCAATTTGCGATAAATAGCCCAAACCGGCTTCTTTTGACAAAGTAAGCCCAACTTAGGATAAATAGCCCAAACTGGCTTCTTTTGACAATGTACCCAAGCCCCATTTTCGATAAATCGCCCAAACTGGCTACTTTTGACATAGTGAGCCCAATTTTCGATAAATCGCCCAAACAGGCTTCATTCGAAAAGTAAGCCCAATTTTTGATAAATCGTCCATACTGGCTTCTTTCGACAATTAAGCCCAATTTTCGATAAATCGCCCAAACTGGCTTCTTTCGACAATGTGAGCCCAATCTTCGATAAATCGCCCAAACTTGCATCTTTTGACAAAGGAAGCCTAATTCGTGATGAATTGCCCAAACTGGCTTCTTTCGACAATTAAGCCCAATTTTCTATAAATCGCCCAAACTGGCTTCTTTCGACAATGTGAGCCCAATCTTCGATAAATCGCCCAAACTTGCATCTTTTGACAAAGCAAGCCTAATTCGCGATGAATTGCCCAAACTGGCTTCTTTCAACAATTAAGCCCAATTTTCTATAAATCGCCCAAACTGGCTTCTTTCGACAATGTGAGCCCAATCTTCGATAAATCGCCCAAACTTGCATCTTTTGACAAAGGAAGCCTAATTCGTGATGAATTGCCCAAACTGGCTTCTTTCAACAATTAAGCCCAATTTTCTATAAATCGCCCAAACTGGCTTCTTTCGACAATGTGAGCCCAATCTTCGATAAATCGCCCAAACTTGCATCTTTTGACAAAGGAAGCCTAATTCGCGATGAATTGCCCAAACCGGCTTCTTTTGACAATTAAGCCCAATTTTCTATAAATCGCCCAAACTGGCTTCTTTCGACAATGTGAGCCCAATCTTCGATAAATCGCCCAAACTTGCATCTTTTGACAAAGGAAGCCTAATTCGTGATGAATTGCCCAAACTGGCTTCTTTCAACAATTAAGCCCAATTTTCTATAAATCGCCCAAACTGGCTTCTTTCGACAATGTGAGCCCAATCTTCGATAAATCGCCCAAACTTGCATCTTTTGACAAAGGAAGCCTAATTCGTGATGAATTGCCCAAACTGGCTTCTTTCGAAAAGTAAGCCCAATTTTCGATAAATCGTCCATACTGGCTTCTTTCGACAATTAAGCCCAATTTTCGATAAATCGCCCAAACTGGCTTCTTTAGGTAATGTGAGCCCAATTATCGATAAATCGCCCAAACTTGCATCTTTTGATAAAGGAAGCCAAATTCGCGATGTATCGCCCAAACTTGCATCTTTTAACAAAGCAAGCCCAATTTTCGATTAATCGCCCAAACTCGCTTCTTTCGATAATGTAAGCCCAATTTGCGATAAACCTCCTTTTTACTTGTGATGTTGAGTAACCCTATCTATTATCTATAGTCCGAACTATCCAGCATCTCAATTAGCATACTTTCGTCTTGTGTCCCATCGTGGGGTCCCCCCACCCACGACCCCCCTCCCTTCCTCCACCCCGCACCCCCCACCCTCCGTTTATTTCTTCAGTATGACTCAGCCACGCTCCAGTCGTGCTTCCGTCTTAATTCCTCGGCGGGGTGTCCCGTTTTTCACTTTTCACCGCGATTTCTGAATGCAAGAACCCGTCATTTTATGACGCTCAACCACGAGGAGGATCTCTACTCGCTCTTATTCGAGCAGGAATGCTTTCTAGAGGTAACAAAAGACACGAAACGTTCAAAACTTAAGGAATTCGACGAACATCTGTGACACAAATTCGATTAATTAACAAGACACGATGATGACATCCAGAAATTAACTCTTCCAAACGTTTTTCTTCCACGAAAACCACTTAATCACCCACTTTTTATTAGTTTCACTCCTTTTTTTCCCTTAAAAACTCACAAAAACAACTAATTTATGGATACAAAGATTGATTTAAGCGATTAATTAATTAGTTAATTAGTTAGCTCTCATGCCAATGGCTCATAGATGTATGTGGGTTGCAAGATTGGGCGATTTTTTTGTAAATTGGGCTACTGTGAACTGTGAAAAGTATCCTGTTTTGGTCATTTATCGCGAATTGGGCTACCAAAACGTGTCAAACGTTGGAGATTGGGCGATTTATAGAGAATTGGGCTACGGTAAACAGTAATTTATCGCGAATTGGGCTACTTTAAACCGTCAAACCTTGCACATTGGGCGATTTATAGAGAATTGGGCTAAAGTTAACAGTAATTTATCACGAATTGGGCTACTTTAAACCGTCAAACCTTGCACATTGGGCGATTCATAGAGAATTGGGATAAAGTAAACAGTAATTTATCGCGAATTGGGCTACTTTAAACCGTCAAACCTTGCACATTGGGCGATTTATAGGGAATTGGGCTACGGTAAACAGTAATTTATCGCGAATCGGGCTAATTTAAACCGTCAAACCTTGCACATTGGGCGATTCATAGAGAATTGGGCTAAAGTAAACAGTAATTTATCGCGAATTGGGCTACTTTAAACCGTCAAACCTTGCACATTGGGCGATTTATAGGGAATTGGGCTACAATGAACAGTAATTTATCACGAATTGGGCTACTTTAAACCGTCAAATCTTGCACATTTGGCGATTCATAGAGAATTGGGCGAAAGTAAACAGTAATTTATCGCGAATTGGGCTGCACATTAGGCGATTCATAGAGAATTGGGCTAAAGTAAACAGTAATTTATCGCGAATTGGGCCACCTGTAACCGTCAAAACTTGCAGATTGGGCGATTTATAGAGAATTGGGCTACGGTAAACAGTAATTTATCGCGAATTTGGCTGCACATTGGGCGATTCATAGAGAATTGGGCTAAGGTAAACAGTAATTTATCGCGAATTGGGCTACTTTAAACCGTCAAACCTTGCACATTGGGCGATTTATAGGGAATTGGGCTAAAGTAAACAGTAATTTATCGCGAATTGGGCTACTTTAAACCGTCAAATCTTGCACATTGGGCGATTCATAGAGAATTGGGCTAAAGTAAACAGTAATTTATCGCGAATTGGGCCACCTGTAACCGTCAAAACTTGCAGATTTGGCGATTTATAGAGAATTGGGCTGCAGTATCCAGTAAGTTATCGCGAATTGGGCTACTTTAAACCGTCAAACCTTGCACATTGGGCGATTTATAGAGAATTGGGCTACAATGAACAGTAATTTATCGCGAATTGGGCTACTTTAAACCGTCAAACCTTGCACATTGGGCGATTTATAGGGAATTGGGCTACAATGAACAGTAATTTATCACGAATTGGGCTACTTTAAACCGTCAAATCTTGCACATTTGGCGATTCATAGAGAATTGGGCTAAAGTAAACAGTAATTTATCGCGAATTGGGCTGCACATTAGGCGATTCATAGAGAATTGGGCTAAAGTAAACAGTAATTTATCGCGAATTGGGCCACCTGTAACCGTCAAAACTTGCAGATTGGGCGATTTATAGAGAATTGGGCTACGGTAAACAGTAATTTATCGCGAATTTGGCTGCACATTGGGCGATTCATAGAGAATTGGGCTAAAGTAAACAGTAATTTATCGCGAATTGGGCTACTTTAAACCGTCAAACCTTGCACATTGGGCGATTTATAGGGAATTGGGCTAAAGTAAACAGTAATTTATCGCGAATTGGGCTACTTTAAACCGTCAAATCTTGCACATTGGGCAATTCATAGAGAATTGGGCTAAAGTAAACAGTAATTTATCGCGAATTGGGCCACCTGTAACCGTCAAAACTTGCAGATTTGGCGATTTATAGAGAATTGGGCTGCAGTATCCAGTAAGTTATCGCGAATTGGGCTACTTTAAACCGTCAAACCTTGCACATTGGGCGATTTATAGAGAATTGGGCTACAATGAACAGTAATTTATCACGAATTGGGCTACTTTAAACCGTCAAATCTTGCACATTGGGCGATTCATAGAGAATTGGGCTAAAGTAAACAGTAATTTATCGCGAATTGGGCCACCTGTAACCGTCAAAACTTGCAGATTTGGCGATTTATAGAGAATTGGGCTGCAGTATCCAGTAAGTTATCGCGAATTGGGCTACTTTAAACCGTCAAACCTTGCACGTTGGGCGATTTATAGAGAATTGGGCTTCGGTAAACAGTAATTTATCGCGAATTGGGCTGCACATTAGGCGATTAATAGAGAATTGGGCTAAAGTAAACAGTAATTTATCGCGAATTGGGCTACTTGTAACCGTCAAAACTTGCAGGTTGGGCGATTTATAGAGAATTGGGCTGCAATATACAGTAATTTATCGCGAATTGGGCTACTTTGAACCGTCAAACCTTGCACATTGGGCGATTTATAGGGAATTGGGCTACGGTAAACAGTAATTTATCGCGAATTGGGCTACTTTAAACCGTCAAACCTTGCACATTGGGCGATTTATAGAGAATTGGGCTTCGGTAAACAGTAATTTATCGCGAATTGGGCTGCACATTAGGCGATTCATAGAGAATTGGGCTAAAGTAAACAGTAATTTATCGCGAATTGGGCCACCTGTAACCGTCAAAACTTCCAGATTGGGCGATTCATAGAGAATTGGGCTAAAGTAAACAGTAATTTATCGCGAATTGGGCCACCTGTAACCGTCAAAACTTGCAGATTTGGCGATTTATAGAGAATTGGGCTGCAGTATCCAGTAAGTTATCGCGAATTGGGCTACTTTAAACCGTCAAACCTTGCACGTTGGGCGATTTATAGAGAATTGGGCTTCGGTAAACAGTAATTTATCGCGAATTGGGCTGCACATTAGGCGATTAATAGAGAATTGGGCTAAAGTAAACAGTAATTTATCGCGAATTGGGCTACTTGTAACCGTCAAAACTTGCAGGTTGGGCGATTTATAGAGAATTGGGCCGCAATATACAGTAATTTATCGCGAATTGGGCTACTTTGAACCGTCAAACCTTGCACATTGGGCGATTTATAGGGAATTGGGCTACGGTAAACAGTAATTTATCGCGAATTGGGCTACTTTAAACCGTCAAACCTTGCACATTGGGCGATTTATAGAGAATTGGGCTTCGGTAAACAGTAATTTATCGCGAATTGGGCTGCACATTAGGCGATTCATAGAGAATTGGGCTAAAGTAAACAGTAATTTATCGCGAATTGGGCTACTTGTAACCGTCAAAACTTGCAGGTTGGGCGATTTATAGAGAATTGGGCTGCAATATACAGTAATTTAGCGCGAATTGGGCTACTTTGAACCGTCAAACCTTGCACATTGGGCGATTTATAGGGAATTGGGCTACGGTAAACAGTAATTTATCGCGAATTGGGCTACTTTAAACCGTCAAACCTCGCAGATTGGACGATTTATAGAGAATTGGACCACAGCCTACGGTAAAGATGAGCCTATTTAGGTTATTTATCGAGAATTGGGCTACCTAAAACAGCCAACCCTTGTAGATTGGGCGATTTCTCGTGAGCCACATCATACATATTATGAAAAGAAGCCGATTCTTTCTATTTATCGCGAATTGGGCGACTTTGAAATGTCAAACATTGCAGATTGGGCTATTCATCGCGAATTGGGCTACAATATATAGTGAAAAGACGCCAATTCTGCGTTATTTATAGCGAATTGGGCTACTTAAAACTGTCAAACCGTGCAGATTGGACTACTTATCGCGAATTGGGATACAAAAGTAAGCAATTGTGGCGATTTATCACGAATTGGGCTTCATCAAATTGTCAAAAAGAGCTGATTTTTTCCTATTTATCCCAAATTGGGCTTCTAGAAACTGTCAAACCTTGCAGATTGGGCACTTTATGGCGAACTGGGCTACAGTGTACGGTAAAAATAAGGCAATTTTGGCTGTTTATCGCTAATTGGGCTGCTGAAAACTGTCAAGAGTTGCATAATGGGCGATTTTTGGTCAAATTGGACTTATTTGGAAGTAGCCCAATTTGCGATGAATCGCCCAAACTCTTTTTTGCTGATAGAAAAGGTCTCAGGACGATAGGAAAAGAGACAAATTGAGTTTTGTTCTTAATCTTCATTCCGTGTCGAGCTATTTAAGAGAGAAAATCCTGTCTGAAAGCCAAATCCTCTTTGAAAGACGAAATGGGCCGGAAAAGAATTTCAACTAATCCGGCGGGCGTCGTTTCCTCCCTGCCCATTCATGTTTGTCTGACTTCCGTATGAAAAGTAAGCCCAATTTAAGAAAAATCGCCCAATTTGCAATATATCACCCAATCTGGCATAACTTGGCACGAAAAAGAAGCCCAATCTGTCACTTTTTTACTGTAAATGAGCCCAATGTGCAAAATATCCCATAATATGGCAAAACTTGAAAGTAAAAGTAGCCCAATCTGTCACTTTCGGACTGTTTAATGCAGCCCAATCCGCACAAAATCGCCCAATTTGCTATGTACCCCTCAACCTGGCAGAACGTGGAAGTAAAAGATGCCAGAAAAATCGCCCAATTTGCAATATATCACCCAATCTGGCATAACTTGGCAGGAAAAAGAAGCCCAATCTGTCACTTTTTGACTGTAAATGAGCCCAATTTACAAAATATCCCCTAATCTGGCAAAACTTGATAGTAAAAGTAGCCCAATCTGTCACTTTCGGACTGTTTAATGCAGCCCAATCCCCACAAAATCGCCCAATTTGCTATATACCCCTCAACCTGGCAGAACGTGGAAGTAAAAGATGCCCAATCTGAGGAAAAATCGCCCAATGTGTCACTTTTGGGCTGTTTTAAGCAGCTCAATCTGAGAAAAATCGCCCAATTTGCAATATACCACCCAATCTGGGACGTAAAAAGAAGCCCAATATGAGACCAAACTGCCCAATCTGTCATTTTCGGACTGTTTTAATCAGCCCAATCTGTCAGCACTGCTGGTTAAAGGTTCAAAAAGAAAAGTTTCCTTCGAAAAATATTCTTAAACGACATTTTTCCGTTTTTAAAATGAGACCATCAATCGTAGGTAATTTACTACGGTCATATTTCACCCCCAGGACGGCATATGCGCTCGTTTTTAAATAGGAACTAGAGAAGGGAAAAAAAAGGGTCGTCAATGGTCAGAAATAGACATTTTCAGGGTCCTAAGTACCCCATGTGGCCCTAAAAAAAAATATCGAAACTTCAGCGGGATATGGCAGTCTTAGTTTTCCAATCAACAACAAAAAACTTGTCCGAACTTGTCTGCTAGAAACCACGAGCTTGCATTGTTGCCATGGAAACATCAGGGGTGCCAACTTCGACCTCCCACGGCCACTTTGATCGATCCATCATTTATGTAAAGATAAAAACTTATTATCTTATGTAAAGACTTGGGACGGGCCTAAAGTCGAAAAAGGGCCGATGTACATATTTTGTCGCTTTTTATCAGATAACAGTGACCCCCTCTGTTCGAAAAAAAAAAATTCTTTTTAAACTTATCTACGATTATCTCTTTTTATGGACACGGACATGCCTTTTTCGACATGTGTTTGGGATTTAACGGCTTCCTTTTTTGCTTTTTCAGGGCTTGGATCGTGTAGTGGCGAGCCAGTTGGAAAAGGAAGAGGCGAAACGTGAAGAAGAGCCGCCCGTATGCCTGAGGCCGCTTTCCGCCGAAAATTTGAGTTTGCCGAGGATCGACTCCTTGAGATACTCGATGGCTAACATGGAAGGTAAATTTATTTCGAGTTTTATTCTGTTGGCATCACTGCAACGTTAAATGATGTAGGAATTGGCAGCACTGCAAAGCTATAAGTCATTTAAAATGAATTGGCAACACTGCCGTACAAAAATCTCTCGATATTGGTTGCCCTGCGGACACTAAAATTCAAGGACCAGTGGCAACACTGCTGATTTCAAAATTACTGACATTACGTGTGGCAACACTGCATAGCTAAAAGTTAGTAAAACCATTTGGCAACACTGCAGTGCTCTAAATTGTTAAAATTACGTTGGCATCACTGAATTTTTACAGTTATCGTGGACATTGGCAACACTGCATAGCTAAAAGTTAGTTAAAACCATTTGGCAACACTGCAGTGCTCTAAATTGTTGAAATTACGTTGGCAACACTGCGTGTTTAAGTTATCGTGGAAATTGGCAACACTGCATAGCTAAAAGTTAGTTAAAACCATCGATGTATATAAGTATATACATCTTATATACATCGATGGTTAAAACCATTTGGCAACACTGCAGTGTTCTAAATTGTTGAAATTACGTTGGCAACACTGCATTTTTACAGTTATCGTGGACATTGGCAACACTGCATAGCTAAAAGTTAGTTAAAACCATTTGGCAACACTGCAGTGTTCTAAATTGTTGAAATTACGTTGGCAACACTGCGTGTTTAAGTTATCGTGGAAATTGGCAACACTGCATAGCTACAAGTTAGTTAAAACCATTTGGCAACACTGCAGTGCTCTAAATTGGTGAAATTACGTTGGCAACACTGAATTTTTACAGTTAACGTGGAAATTGGCAACACTGCATAGCTAAAAGTTAGTTAAAACCATTTGGCAACACTGCAGTGTTCTAAATTGTTGAAATTACGTTGGCAACACTGCATTTTTACAGTTATCGTGGAAATTGGCAACACTGCATAGATAAAACTTATTTAAAACCATTTGGCAACACTGCAGTGTTCTAAATTGTTGAAATTACGTTGGTAACGCTGCGTGTTTAAGTTATCGTGTAAATTGGCATCACTGCATATCTAAAAGTTAGTTAAAACCATTTGGTAACACTCCAGTGTCCGAAATCGTTGAAATACGTTGGCAACACTGCATGTTTAAGTTATCGTGGAAATTGGCATCACTGCATAGCTAAAAGTTAGTCAAAACCATTTGGCAACACTTCAGTGGTCTAAATTGTTGAAATTACGTTGGCAACACTGCATTTTTACAGTTATCGTGGAAATTGGCAACACTGCATAGCTACAAGTTAGTTAAAACCATTTGGCAACACTGCAGTGTTCTAAATTGTTGAAATTACGTTGGTAATGCTGCGTGTTTAAGTTATCGTGGAAATTGGCAACACTGCATAGCTAAAAGTTAGTTAAAACCATTTGGCAACCCTGCAGTGTTCTAAATTGTTGAAATTACGTTTGCAACACTGTAATTTTTACAGTTATCGTGGAAATTGGCAACACTGCATAGCTAAAAGTTAGTTAAAACCATTTGGCAACACTGCAGTGCTCTTAATTGTTGAAATTACGTTGGCAACACTGCATTTTTACAGTTATCGTGTAAATTGGCAACACTGCATAGCTAAAAGTTAGTTAAAACCATTTGGCAACACTGCAGTGCTCTTAATTGTTGAAATTACGTTGGCAACACTGCATTTTTACAGTTATCGTGTAAATTGGCAACACTGCATAGCTAAAAGTTAGTTAAAACCATTTGGCAACACTGCAGTGTTCGAAATCGTTGAAATTACGTTGGCAACACTGCGTGTTCAAGTTATTGTGATTGGCAACACTGCCTATACCACACACTGTTTAAAGTTCGCTCCGTTGAACCATTTAAGTTGGCAAAACTGTAAAAATATTAACTTTTTGTTAATATTTAAACCTTTATCTCCGGGGAAGCTTCCATGGGAACCTTAATAACCTGCACTTGTGTAACCTCCCCTTAAAGTTTACTCACCTCATCCTTTTGTTCCTTTGTTTTCTTTGAAAAGTGAAGTATTGAAGGCATAATTTGTGTTAATTTGTTTATTTTTAATTGAAATTAAGCTATGAAGTGTAAATTTGAGGTAAATTATTGTTTGATGAGGTTTCTTTTGGGATGACAAAGGATTTTGTTTTTTTATGTTTGTTTTGTTGATGAAAATGTCTTTTTGTGTTTTGCAGAGACGCAGGATGTCGATTTGGATGCGATTTTAGGTGAATTGTGCGCACTCGAGAATGAATACGAGGAGGCGATCCGATCGTCGAGGAAATCGGACCCGATGACGTCGCTGGATTCCAAGATGCATTCGTCGAGGTTGAGCCAGGTGTCGACGTCATCGGCGGTCTTAAGTCAGACTTCGTCGTCGTCGGGGGCGAGGACTCATTCGCCGGACAACGACAGCGCTTTTTCCGATTCCGTCTCGTTGCTTTCCAGCGAGAGTAGCACCTCTGGAGGTCATCATGTCACTTTCGTAAGTTAACAGTTTTTCGCCAACTTTGATGTAAAATATATTTCAGGCGGACACACCTCAGAACAATGTCGCAGCGAGTAAAGCTGAAAAGATCCGATTGGCGATGCAAAAAATCAAAGAGGCTTCCGTCAAAAAAATATTTATTAAAGTTTTCAACGACGACGGAAGCGTCAAGTCTCTTCTCGTCGATGAAAGTACGTATTAAGCACACAAAAAAATGAAAAAAATTCATTTTTTTAATAGAAATGACCTGTGGTTACATAACTCGAGTTTTGGCCGAGAAAAACCACCGACCTTTTGACCCGCGATGTGCCCTCGTAGAATATCTGACTGACCTTTCCATGGAAAGAGTGTACGAAGACGGCGAAATTCTAGTCGACGAACTCATGAGGTGGACGTATTCGTCGAAAAATCGACTTCACTTCACTTGGGACAGGACGGACAAGACTTTGCTAGTCGACGCCCCTTGGCTCTTCACCGGTGCGACCTCGGAAGTCGACATGCCCCCTCACCATCATGGAGTCTCACCCAAAAACCTCTCCATACTCCAAGTAATTTTCTTTTTCTGCCATTCTACAGGTCAATTTATTGTATTTTCTTGTAGGATTTCTTCTCTGGTTCGGGTGTGCCGAGCGTGGAGGGTCCCCTGTATATAAAATCGGACTCGTCGCGTAAAGGATGGAAGAAGTACCAGTGCGTCCTCCGATCTTCAGGCCTCTACTATTGGCCCAAAGACAAATCTAAATGTTCTTCCAAAGATCTTATCTGCCTCGCTACATTCGACGTTAATACCGTAAGTTTCCCATTTATTTGCAATGCTCAGCATATCAGTCATGCGTCGCGATCCTCCCATCATTCAATACCATCTAACCACTTCGCGACCTATACACCATCGCGATCTACCGAACATGTATCGTGATTCGACTTTCATTTATTGGGGTCAACCATGTATCGTGATCTATCCTCAAACGTGGCGCGATCTACCCACCATGTTTCACGATCTGCTTTCTACATATTGTCTCTTACTAACTTTATCGTACTCTACCCAAAGTGCAATGCGATCAACCTATCATGCATATTGATCGACCAATTATGTATTGTGTTTCCTCTTACTATGCATCGCGATCTACCCACTATCGGGTACCAGGCGTAGTGGCCCACTAATGTATTGCGATCTACCCCAATAAGTATAGTGATCTACCTGGTATGTATGGTGATCTACCCCAATAAGTATAGTGATCTACCTGGTATGTATGGTGATCTACCTACTGTGTATAGTGATCTACCTACTGTGTAGTGATCTTCCTAGTATTTATGGTAATCTACCTACTTTTTAGTGATCTACCTGGTATTTATGGTAATCTACCTACTTTGTAGTGATCTACCTACTTTGTATTGATCTACCTACTTTGAAGTGATCTACCTGTTATTTATGGTGATCTACCTACTTTGTATAGTGATATACCTACTATTTATAGTGATCTACCTACTGTGTAGTGATCTACCTGGTATTTATGGTGATCTACCTAATATTTTAGTGATCTACCTACTATTTATAGTGATCTACCTACTGTTTTAGTGATCTACCTACTTTGTAGTGATCTACCTGGTATTTATGGTGATTTACCTACTTTGTATAGTGATCTACCCACTGTTGTAGTGATCTACCTGCTATGGATGGTGATCTACCTACTGTTTTAGTGATCTACCTGGTATTTATCGTGATCTACCTGGTATTTATCGTGATCTACCTACTTTGTAGTGATCTACCTACTTTGTATAGTGATCTACCCACTGTTGTAGTGATCTACCTGCTAAGGATGGTGATCTATCTACTTTGTAGTGATCTACCTGGTTTTATGGTGATCTACTTACTTTGTATAGTGATCTACCCACTGTTGTAGTGATCTACCTGCTATGGATGGTGATCTAGCTACTATTTATAGTGATCTACCTGGTATTTATGGTAATCTACCTACTTTGTAGTGGCCTACCTGGCATTTATGGTAATCTACCTACTTTGTAGTGGCCTACCTGGTATTTATGGCGATCTACCTACTTTGTAGTGGCCTACCTGGTATTTATGGCGATCTACCTACTTTGTAGTGGCCTACCTGGTATTTATGGCGATCTACCTACTTTGTAGTGGCCTACCTGGTATTTATGGCGATCTACCTACTTTGTAGTGATCTACCGGGTATTTATGGTGATCTACCTACTTTGTAGTGGCCTACCTGGTATTTATAGTGATCTACCTGCTATGTAGAGTGATCTACCTACTATATAGTGATCTACCTACTAAGTTTGGTGATCTACCTGTTATTTATCCACCTACTTAGTAGTGATCTACCTGCTTTTTTTTTACTATACTTGCTATGCCTAGTGATCTACCAGCTATATGTATATAGTGATCAATCCACCATTTATTGCGATCTACCTACCAACGTATCGCGATCTACCCACTATGTGATCTACCCACCATTTATCCTGATATACCCCCCACTATGGTGATCTACTCGCCATCATGCGTCGCGATCTACCTCTCCCATGTGTCGCGATCAACCTATTATGCAGCGTATTGATAGTTGGTACTGGTAGATCATTGATATTTAGGATTCACAACAATTTTTTTGTGTCGTTTCCGCGTAAAACCTATGAATGAAAAGTCTCGAAATAAAACGGGACTAGAATATTCTAATTTTACGACACTTGGTTTATTTATAAGCGTCAAATGTTTATTTTTGGTTTTTTTAGAAACGTAAAAAATCGATGTCGGGGAATAAAAATCTTGTCGGAATCTCTTCTCCGTTCGTTTTCACTTTCTTGGCCTCCGTCCAGCCCTTATTGAAAAGACGATAAAACATTATTTCCTTCTTAAAATAGCTTCCCCTTGAGGAAAAACCATTAAAAACAGCGAAAATTTTCAACGAGTCAGGATAATGGCAACATCGCCCTTAAAATGTTGGTCCGATCTTCAACTTTTGTCATCTTTGAACTTTCCTGTGAACATCCGGACCAGTTTTGTCGAATTCGAAACCACTTTGTGGTCTATAGAGCCATATATTGGTCCCTAATGGCATTTTTGTGGTCTTAAGAGCCAATTTGTGGTCCCCAGAAGCATTTTTATGGTCTTGGAAGCCAATTTGTGGATCTTAAGGGAATTTTCGTGCTTTCTAGAGCCAATTTGTGGTCTCTAGAGGCATTTTTGTGGTCTCCAGAGTCATTTTTTGTGTTATTTGTGGACCCTAGAGGCATTTTCTGAGATCTAAACATCCATTTTTGTGTATAGATAATGAAACAACACATTTTTAGTTAATCAATAATTTTATTTTTCAAAAAAGAAATACATGTCACATTTTTATTTGTTTTTTATTTAAATACTGGAATATTTCGTTCATTTTCATTTTGCGCTAAAAAAATAATTTAAATTTTTTTAATAAATTTAAGTTGAAATTACCTTTGATTGGTTTTTTCACAAAAATCCTGCGTACAAGAAATATAAACAAGCGAGGAGGCAAATTAAGATAAAATAAGTTGATATCAAGGAAGTTGCCTCTGTGTGGCTTGGCATTCTAAAATGGAAAACAATTTTTATGCAATTTCTTAAAAATTTGGTTTTGACTTACTTGAAGGGTTGAGATGGACTGGTGTCGAGTGACCAATGGGGAAGAAATATTTTTAGATATCGAAGTTACTGGGGGGTACTGGAGTAGAGAAAAGTAGGGGGGAAAACGTGGCAGTTGGTATCACTGCCTATTAGCTCTGCAGGTTGGCAGAATCGCCCTGGCAGTTGGCATCACTGGTATCATGTCATGATATCGAGAGAAAACAGTCCACCTTGAACCTTTAAACGTCCATAACTTCCACAATTTTTGACCGATTTTATCGATATTTATACCGTTGAAAAGCTCTTTTATAGGGCTACAAACGTTATTTAGAGCATAAAATAGCTCAGATCATTCCTTAGCCCTCAAAAATGGATTTAAAGTTTGTCGGTTCAAGGCACGATTTCATGACTGAAACTTTGAATGCGTACAACTTCTACAATTTTTGACCGATTTTATCGATATTTATATCGTTGGAAAGCTCTTTTATAGGGCTACAAAAGTTATTTAGTGTTTAAAGTTGCTCAGATCACTCCTTAGCCCTCAAAAATGGACTTTAAGTTCATCACTCGCGGTTGGCATAACTGTAGGGAAACCACAATGTTACCCTTAGATAACAGAATTGTTTTGTTGTTATCAGTTGGCAGCACTGACAACAAGCGGACCTGTTGCTGCTGTGAAAAATGAATTTGTAAAATGGCATTTTTGGACGAGGTCCCAGTAGTTAACAATCGTCTGACAAACGAGGGCGCCTTTGTCGCCTCTTTTAGTTTAAAATGAGTCGTCGATTGTGGTCGGTTGTGGAGGCGCCTTCGGGTGGCCCCTCCTGTTTTCTATGGCAAAGTTCCAAACACCTGTGAAACCCTGGAAACCGTTCAAAAATCTTATTTTCATTCGCTAATTGATTCTAAACATTTTTTACACGCTTGAAGTCAGTTATTTAAACATTTTATAGGGTGGCCCCTCCGCGATTTTCTAACATCCTCTTTTGCTACTATATATCAATCGAGAAAACCCCTTTGTGGCAGATTTTGACTCCTTTTTGGATGACAATAACCATATTTAAATTGTGGGATGGGAAAGCATAAAGGTGGCCCCTCCGTAATTTTTGAAATATTGTTGTTGCCCTATTCTCTGACCCTAATTCGTTAGGTTTTTGCCACATTTTGAATATTCTACTCTCAGGGCCCTTAAAGCCTAAGGGTGGCTCCTCCGCAATTTTTGAAATACTATTGTTGTCCTATTCTCTGACCCTAATTCGTTAGGTTTTTGGCACCTTTTGAATATTAACGACCCTCAGGTCCCTTAAAGCCTAAGGGTGGCCCCTCCGCAATTTCGGAAATAGTGTTGTTGCGCTATTCTCTGGCCCTAATTTGTTAAGTTTTTGGCACGTTTTGAACATTAACGACCCTCAGGGCCCTTAAAGCCTAAGGGTGGCCCCTCCGCAATTTTTGAAATATTGTTGTTGCACTATTCTCTGGCCCTAATTTGTTAAGTGAGACTAAGGGTGGCCCCTCCGCAATTTGAATATACTAAATATTTTTTTTGTTTGCTTCAGGTTTATTACTGCATAGGATGGAAAAAGAAGTTTAAATCGCCGACTGATTTTTGCTTCGCCCTCAAGCCGCCGAGCGTACAAGATTTCAGCGGTAAATCGTCCAAATATATCAAGTGCCTGTCCGCTTTAGATATGACGTCATTGCATACATGGGTGACAGCAATCAGGGTCGCGAAATACGGCAAAACTTTGCTGTCCGACTACAAAACTTCGTTGGAATACTGCGAGGTCGACCTTTCGGGGACTACGGCGTCGTCGTCATCTTCGTCTTCTTCGGGCTGCGACGTCGGATTCGAAGCGGAGCTCTGCGGCACCATTAAGCGGAAGCCGGCGAAGATTCCGCTGACGACGACGACGAGGCAGTTGAAAACCGCTGCTATCGGCGAAGAAGAGACTCTAGACGACGATTTGCCGCCTCCGCCACCTGAGCTTTTGGTCGACGACGATGATGAAGAGCCGAGAACGCTTTTTTCTGGAACATCGCGCAATATGGATTTCCTCCGTGACCTTCACCGCGTCGTCGAAAAGAAATGGCAAGTCTCGGAAAAGTGTCGCCTTGAAACGGGAACGTCGCCGCATCAAGTCCTCGGCTTCAGGCACTACGATCGCTCGCTTTCGGTCAGCAAATGGCTCGAAGAACACTACGGCGACATCCCCCCTTCCATGCTCCAACCTCGCCAACTCCCCGGTAGCCCTGGCAACCGTCGCGCACCCCCTCCTCCCCCTCGCGCCCCCACCACCGTCTTAACTCACAGATAAACGCTTCTAAGTGGCTTATAAAATGCAAAGACTGTAAATCCCTTATTTTGCATTTTTATATTCAGTAGAGGCCATTTTTTAGTCCAACAAATAAATTGTTTTGATCTCCAATCAATATTTCACAATAAATAAAAGTTTTGTATATATTTTTGTTATGTGGATATTTCTGCATTTTGTCGTACTTTGCTATAAAAAGATAAAAATTTTATGTAATTAACTTTTTTTTTGTTGTAAATAAGATTTTTCATGTCATTTTATTGAATAAATAAATATAAATACATAAATGTTTTACTTTTGGTAATCAAGGAAGAAAAAAAGCGGGTGGCCCCTCCGCAATTTTTTAAAAGATCAATGGTGCCCTCCCTTCTTGGTTATATTGGATGAGGACATTAGGCACTTTTCAGAAGTCCCAAAACTAAGGGTTGTGGAATATAAGAAGGGTGGCCCCTTCACAATTTTTGAAATTATGTTGCCCACCTTACTATTATTTTGACTCTCATCCGTTTGGTTTTTAAGATACTTTGAATTTTTACGACCCTCAGGAGTCGGGTTCCAGAAGCAAAAGGGAGGCCCCTCCGCTATTTTTCAAAAATAAGGGGTGGCCCCTCCTCAATTTTTGTTCCCCCCTTCACTATTATTGTGACCTTGGTTAGCGGTTTTTGGCAAATTGGAACTTTTTCAACTCTTTGATCAAATAAGCGTGCAGGTGGCCCCTCCGCAATTGTCTAAAAACCCAACGGTGCCCCCTATTTAAAGATCTGAAGAGAAAAGACAGTTATTATGCAAATTTTGACGTTTTCTGAACTCCCAAAACGAAGAGTTGTGGAATATTAGAATGGTGGCCCCTCCGCAATTTTATAAAAAACCAACAGTGCCCCCTTTTTTTTTAAATAAAAGATGAGAGAAGACTGTTTTTATGGAAATTTTGACGTTTTCTGAACTCCCAAAACGAAGGGTAATGGAAAATAAGAAGGGTGGCCCCACCGCAATTTTTGTTGCACCTTCACTGTCATTTTGATGATTATTGATTGGGTTTTTGGGATATTTAGAATTTATACGACCCTCAGGAGTTAGGTTAGCAAAGGGGTGGCCCCTCCACAATTTCAAGGGAGTCAGTTATGTTGGTAATACATGACGTCATAGAGAAGAGGAAATTCCGCTGAAGGTTTTTTCACTGTTACTTCTCAAGTCGGATAACCTAAACTAATCAAATGGACCCATAAAAGAGGCGAAATAAAAATTTTCTTTCTTTTATTTTCGACATTACAATTCATTTTATAATTTTATTACAATATTTACAAAGCTTTCTGACACTTAATAAGAAAAAAGAGTGACGTTTGATTGTCTCCTTTTATAAAAACGTTTTACCTTTTTGTACAATAAATAAATGCGTTTGAAAATTGAAAATTGAGAGGTGTGTCATTTGTCTTTGGCGGATTCTGGGGGTAGGAAGCCATTTCGCTCGCCGGTCGAGTAGCAAGGAGCGAAGTGGGTCGGGTAGGCTTTCGAGTAGCCGTTTTCCCCTTCGTTGTACTCGGGTTTCTCCGCCGTCGCTGGCTTCGCTTCGTCGTTGTTGTTGTAGACAGCCATGCAGACGCCGCCGTTTTTGTTCGCCTTACGCGAATTGTATTTCGTACGGTAGAAGTTTGAGAATAAAAATAGGAAAAGGATCCCGTGGAAAGCGATGAAGTAAACGAACGCCTTCGGGTAATCGCACGGCGTCACCAGAAGCTGAAACTGGTGGACGAATATCGCGACGAATTGAACCTTAAAATTTCAAGTCAGCACCATCATAAAACGAATTAAAAACTTACCATTTGGAATGTGGTTAAGTGCTTTTTCCACCAAATGTATTTTTGATATTCGGGCCCCATCGCGGACACCATGTAGTAGAAATACATCACGATATGAACGAAAGTGTTCAGAAGGGCAAAGAACGTACTATGGCCACCTAAAAAAGATGATTAAGATGTATAATCAAAGTTTTAGTATCTCCGATATCTCGATTCTACTCAAAAATGATTTAACAATACGTTGATTAAATCCGAACTACTAATGGCGTCCAAAAAATATTTTTACAGAGTTTTTGATATCCTCGTATAAATTCAAAAAAAATCAAATTCGACCCATAGGAGTATCTTCAAAATACTCGAAAGATACGAGACCACAAAAATCAAAGAAACGGTTCATAAGTCGGGAGCAAATCGGACGATAAGATTAGTCAGTCTCGCTAGCGAAATATTTTTAGGAGCAAGATAGTGATCGCATTTAATCCGACAAATAGAAAAAGTGAAATCACAGGAAACAAATCTCGATATAACCGAGATACAGGCTCAGAGATAGCTAAAACCGGGAGGGCTTTAGACACTCTTAATAACTCGGTTACACATGAGGATAATCGACCATAGGATAAGCAGTCTCGATAATCCGACATAGGGCTTAAGCGAGTCATCGATAATCCGACTCGAGGATTAGACACTCTCGATAATCCGACTAGAGGATTAGACACTCTCGATAATCCGACTCGACGATTCGGCACTCTCGATAATCCGACTAGAGGATTAGACACTCTCGATAATCCGACTAGAGGATTAGGCAGTCTCGATAATCCGACCATAGGGTTTAAGCAGTCTCGATAATCCGACTCGAGGATTAGGCACTCTCTATAATCCGACCATAGGGCTTAAGCAGTCTCGATAATCCGACCATAGGGCTTAAGCAGTCTCGATAATCCGACTCGAGGATTAGGCACTCTCGATAATCCGACCATAGGGCTTAAGCACTCTCGATAATCCGACTCGAGGATTAGGCACTCTCGATAATCCGACTCGAGGATTAGGCACTCTCGATAATCCGACTCGAGGATTAGGCACTCTCGATAATCCGACTCGAGGATTAGACACTCTCGATAATCCGACCATAGGGCTTAAGTAGCCTCGATAATCCGACTCGAGGATTAGGCACTCTCGATAATCGACCATAGGGCTTAAGCAGTCTCGATAATCCGACCATAGGGCTTAAGCAGTCTCGATAATCCGACTCTAGGATTAGGCACTCTCGATAATCCGACCATAGGGCTTAAGCGGTCTCGATAATCCGACTCGAGGATTAGGCACTCTCGATAATCTGACTCGAGGATTAGGCACTCTCGATAATCCGACCATAGGGCTTAAGCAGTCTCGATAATCCGACCATAGGGCTTAAGCAGTCTCGATAATCCGACTCGAGGATTATGCACTCTCGATAATCCGACCATAGGGCTTAAGCACTCTCGATAATCCGACCAGAGGGCTTAAGCACTCTCGATAATCCGACCAGAGGGCTTAAGCAGTCTCGATAATCCGACCATAGGGCTTAAGCAGTCTCGATAATCCGACTCGAGGATTAGGCACTCTCGATATTCCGACTCGAGGATTAGGCACTCTCGATAATCCGACCATAGGGCTTAAGCAGCCTAAATTATCCGAGTCGAGGATTAGGCACTCTCGATAATCCGACCATATGGCTTAAGCAGCCTTGCTTATCCGAGTAAAGGATTAGGCACTCGATAATCCGACCCTAGGGCTTAAGTAGCCTGGATAATCCTACTCGAAGATTTGTGCATTCTCGATAATCCGACTCGAGGGATTAGGCACCCTCGATAATCCGACCCGAGGATTAGTAAGGCGCTCTCGATAATTTGACCCGAGGATTAGGCGCTCTCGATAATCCGACCCGAGGATCAGGCGCTCTCGATAATCCGACCCGAGGATCAGGCGCTCTCGATAATCCGACCCGAGGATCAGGCGCTCTCGATAATCCGACCTAAGCTCTCGCTAATCCGACCATAGGGATTAAATAGCCTCGATAATCTGACTCGAGGATTAGTGAGGCGCTTTCGATAATCCGACCCGAGGATTAAGCGCTCTCGATAATACGACCATAGGGATTAAGTAACCTCGATAATCCGACATGTGGGAGATTGAAATATAACCTCGATAATCCGACTTGATGCACGGGCACTTGATAATCCGACTCGAGGTCTTAGGCACTCTCGATAATCCAACCATCGGGATTAAGCCTCGATAATCCGACCTTAAGACTTACCAGGGGTAAATTTAACGCCGAACCAAACACTCATCGGCATACATCCGTGATGGATAACGTGAAGAGTGGAAACGTGCTCGTTTTTCTTCCTCAAAATGAAAAAAAGCTGAAAAGAAAAAAAAAATTTATGATTAAAAAGACAAACATAGCGGGGAAGTGATAATTAATCGTTTGTATTTGACAAAATGCGTCAAAATATCCTTTCCAGGAAGAAAATGAAACGTAAACGCTATTTTTACATTCAGGGTGCTAGCTCGTGGACGGTATATGACGTCATCGACGAGCTAACACGCTCGAGGCGATCTCAAGCGGGAAAATTGGAAAGTCATTAACTCAAGAAAAAAATAAAAAATAAAAAATAATTACCGTATCGAAGAATTCGGTGAATTTCGAAAAGAAGTACCACCAACTCGTAGCAGCCATCTAAAAAACAAAACGAAAAAATGAAAAATTTGCCCAATTTACGATAAATCATCCAGTCTGGCAACACTTGAAGGTGTAAAGCAGCCCAATTTGACAAAAAATAAACTGCTGAAAGTAGCCCAATTCAGGGCAAATCGCCCAATCTGACAACAGACTACGTGAAGTAGCCCAATTCACGATAAATCGCCCAATCTGACTCTTGACTATGTGAAGTAGCCCAATTCACGATAAATCGTCTAATTAAGGCAACACTGGAAGGTGTAAAGTAGCCCAATTCGTCCAATCTGGCAAAAACAATAGTTAGCCCAATTTACGGCAAATCGCCCAATCTGACAACAGACAACGTGAAGGAGCCCAATTCACGATAAACCGCCTAAATAAGGCAAGACTAAAATGTGTAAAGTAGCCCAATTGGCCCAATCTGGCAAAAACAATAGTTAGCCCAATTTACGGCAAATCGCCCAATCTGACAACAGACAACGTGAAGGAGCCCAATTCACGATAAACCGCCTAAATAAGGCAAGACTAAAATGTGTAAAGTAGCCCAATTTGCCCAATCTGGCAAAAACAATAGTTAGCCCAATTTACGGCAAATCGCCCAATCTGACAACAGACAACGTGTAGGAGCCCAGTTCACGATAAATCGCCCAATCTGACACTTGACTATGTGAAGTAGCCCAATTCAGGATTAAATAAGGCAACACTAAAATGTGTAAAGTAGCCCAATTCGTCCAATCTGGCAAAAACAATAGTTAGCCCAATTTACGGCAAATCGCCCAATCTGACAACAGACAACGTGAAGGAGCCCAATTCACGATAAATTGTCTAAATAAGGCAACACTGAAATGTGTAAAGTAGCCCAATCTGGCAAAAAAATATTTAGCCCAATTTACGGCAAATCGCCCAATCTGACAACAGACAACGTGAAGGAGCCCAATTCACGATAAATTGTCTAAATAAGGCAACACTGAAATGTGTAAAGTAGCCCAATCTGGCAAAAACAATAGTTAGCCCAATCTGACAATAGACTGCTCGAAGTAGCCCAATTCACGATAAACCGCCTAAATAAGGCAAGACTAAAATGTGTAAAGTAGCCCAATTGGCCCGATCTGGCAAAAACAATAGTTAGCCCAATTCACGATAAATCGCCCAATCTGACACTTGAATATGTGAAGTAGCCCAATTCACTATAAATCGCCCAATCTGAAACTTGACTATGTGAAGTAGCCCAATTCACGATAAATCGTCGAATTAAGGCAACACTGGAAGGTGTAAAGTAGCCCAATTTGCCCAATCCGGCAAAAACAATAGTAAGCCTATTTACGGCAAATCGCCCAATCTGAAAATAGACTGCGCGAAATAGCCCAATTCACGATAAATCGCACTGGACAGTTTACAAGCCCAATAAGCTCAAAAGTGGCGAGACGTAAAAAAGTTAACCCCCAGGGTGATCCAACGGTATTAGTACAAAATTTAAATAAACAATAGTTTCGGCACATGTTTTAATTGTCAAAAAAAAATTTTTCGTGACGAAAAAATAATCGTAGAGGATATGGGATGCGCGTCTTCAAAAACTCGAAGGCCGAGCACGTCTTCGAAAGCGCGAAGGGCGAGCGCGTCTTCGAAAACCAGAAGGCCGACGAAGATCGAGGAGAGGTTGAGGGAGGCGAGGGAGCGGGAAGAGCGCGAAAGGGAGATGAAGGAGAAAGAGAGGGAATTGAAAGAAAGGGAAGAGAAATTGGCGAAGATCGAAGAAAAATGGGCGGAGCCTGGGGCCGTCGTCTCCGCCGAGAGGTTAGACGATAAAATGGCGGAAGAGGAGAGGAAAAAGGAAGAAGAGAGGAAGAAAGAAGAAGAAAAGAGGAAAGAGGAGGAGAGGAAGAAGGAAGAGGAGAGGAAAATCGAAGAAGATAAGCTGGCGATAGCTTTGGCGCAGGTGCAAGCAGCTCAGGCGGCGCAAGCGCAGATGCAAGCCGCTCAGGCGGCGCAGGCGCAGATGCAAGCCGCTCAGGCGGCGCAGGCGCAGACCGCTCAGGCGGCGCAGGCGCAAACCGCTCAGGAGACACCTGGAATGGTTCCTCCTTCAGGGATCCAAACGCCTCCCGGCAAAAAACAGAAGCCCGAGAAGAAAAGGTCGTTTTTGAAGCCGAAAGAGAAAGATAAAGAGAAAAAAGGAAAATCCGCCCAGAAGGAGATAAGCGGAACGGACGACAAAGCGGTGAAAGAAAGCAAAAGCGTCCGCTCTATCCTCAAAGAGGACTCTAAGAATCCGAAGAAACAACCGAGCGGACACGGGAGGGCGACAAAATCCCAAGAGAAGAAAGAGGAGAAGGCGGCGAAAGGTCAGAAGACTCCCGAGAAAAAAAAATCCGATCATGCCCACTCAAAAAAGCACTGAAAACCTCGGGGGAAGACCTTTTGAATAAAAATGAGTCGAAAAGCTTTTGGTTTGCTTACGGGGGACCTGTGGAATTGGGTAACCTCGGTAATCCGACCGATTAAACAAGATAATCTCGATAATCCGAACGATAAGACGAGATGATCTCGATAATCCGACCGATTAGCCGAGATGATCTCGATAATCCGACTGACTATCCGAGATGATCTCGATAATCCGACCGATTAGACAAGATAATCTCGACAATCCGAACAATTAGACCAAATAGTCTCAATAATCCGACCGAGTATTTTTTAATTTTGTAAGAAAAAAAATATTTACCCTCATGGCTTTTTCGCTTCTGGAGTAGTCTACGGGTTGACATCTAAAGCTATAATCTCCCCACCAGCCGCTCACTAAATACTGAAAAAGAAAATTGAATTATTAGACAATAGTCGTATCCACAGCACGAGCTGGTCGAGTAAAAACAATAAGGCTTATCCCCCGCCATGGGCGTCAAAAAAACACAAAGAAACGGAAAAAAGACGAGAAAAATGAATAATTTAACGAACTTATTGTATTTTAATTTCTACAAACAATCCCAGAAGAGAAATTAATCGTAGGTTATTGATTAATTCAAAAGGTTACGTATTTTCTATTCAAAAAACAATAAAAAAGTGGATTGACGTCAAGGGAGGCTTTGACATAGTTCCCACTCTTCAGCAGGATACAAAATCGAGGCTTCTGGAAAGTTGGTAGCACTGTTTCGTCACATGCACAGTTGGTGACACTGCTTTTTCGGTTTCTATCCCATGTCAGATTGGCAACACTGCCAGTTTGGGCAACGAATGACAAGCTAAGTTCCCACTCTTCAGCAGGATCCAAAATTGAGGCTTCTGGAGAGTTGGTAGCACTGTTTCGTCACTTGCACAGTTGATGACACTGCTTCTTCGGTTTCTATCCCAGGTCAGATTGGCAACACTGCCAGTTTGGGCAACGAATGACAAGCTAAGTTCCCACTCTTCAGCAGGATCCAAAATTGAGGCTTCTGGAGAGTTGGTAGCACTGTTTTGTAACTTGCATAGTTGGTGACACTGCTTCTTCGGTTTCTACCCCAGGTCAGATTGGCAACACTGCCAGTTTGGGCAACGAATGACAAGCTAAGTTCCCACTCTTCAGCAGGATCCAAAATTGAGGCTTCTGGAGAGTTGGTAGCACTGTTTCGTCACTTGCACAGTTGATGACACTACTTCTTCGGTTTCTATCCCAGGTCAGATTGGCAACACTGCCAGTTTGGGCAACGAATGACGAGCTAAGTTCCCACTCTTCAGCAGGATCCAAAATTGAGGCTTCTGGAGAGTTGGTAGCACGGTTTTGTAACTTGCATAGTTGGTGACACTGCTTCTTCGGTTTCTACCCCAGGTCAGATTGGCAACACTGCCAGTTTGGGCAACGAATGACAAGCTAAGTTCCCACTCTTCAGCAGGATCCAAAATTGAGGCTTCTGGAGAGTTGGTAGCACTGTTTTGTCACAGGGTGCATTGCACAGTTGGTGACACTGCTTCTTCGGTTTCTATCCCAGGTCAGATTGGCAACACTGCCAGTTTGGGCAACGAATGACAAGCTAAGTTCCCACTATTCAGCAGGATCCAAAATTGAGGCTTCTGGAAAGTTGGTAGCACTGTTTTGTCAAAGGGTGCATTGCACAGTTGGTGACACTGCTTCTTCGGTTTCTATCCCAGGTCAGATTGGCAACACTGCCAGTTTGGGCAATGGCAAGCTACCGTAATTGGAGTAAGGTTTTTGATGTTTAGGGCGCTAAGTACTTGGCCGCCTTGAAACGAATTGCGTGAAACTTAGATAACGGGGGACTCCGAAAACGGAAGCCGCTTCGCGCGCTTAGAATTTCGATCGTATGCCCAAAAACGCTTTTGTATTTGTGCGGGCCCGCTAATTGATTCCGAAGAATGTCAGTGAAAGTGATAGGGAAGAGGGGGCGTTTCTCGATCATCTTCGGGGGCCACGGTTACGCAACCGCCCTCTGGCACTGGGCCACGGGCGGGAAAATGGGCGGGGGGGGGGCGCAGGGGGCGTCTTCAGGATATAAGGCACAGACTTGAGAAACGCTTTTTCACTCTCACTCTTGCGTCACCGGTCTTCCCCGGTCATAGTCAACCCACGTACTTTCTTCGTCTTCCTATAGACGGACACTCGCAGAACTGGCAACAGAACCTCCCGGCTCTCGGTTCTTGGTCGCCAAAGATCTTCGGGATCAGGGATGCCAGATTGGGCCCATAGAAAAGTAGCCCAATTTGCGATAAATCGCCTAAACTGGCAACACTGTCAAGAGCCCAACTTTGCAAGATAACAGGGTTGCCAGATTGGGCCTTATAAAAGTAGCCCAACTTTGCTATAAATCGCCAAAATTGGCAACACTGCCAGCAGCCCAACTTTGCCAGATAAAAGGGTTGCCAGATTGGGCCTCATAAAAGTAGCCTAATTTGCAATAAATCGCCCAAAATTGCAACACTTTTCGGGATTCATTTTGTGCTAATCTCAGTGGAAAAACCGCAAATCTAACGATGCATCAAGGGTATCATTAGCAATGCACTATCCCATGATTACCTACATCACTAATGAATGAGAAAACAAGCAATTTGCCCTTGAAAGACAGGTTTCAATCGCTATAGACTCAAGAGGCGCGTAAAAACCACTGGATTGGGGAAAACCGCGCTATGATGACCTTAAAAGTATTCAAGAAAATCAGTCATTTTTGTAATTTTTTAATGCATTCTTGATAATTAGAGCCTTTTGTGGTCAAACGAATTCCATCGGAACCTTCCGTGTCGTCCTCGGAAGTGAAAGTTTTCAACCCAACTGGCAACAAGAGGCTTATTATTTATGATTATCACCCATTAAGTTATGAATATTTCCACACCCTGAAGTACAATAGCATCATTCAAAGATGAAGGTTGGAGAGTTGGTAACACTGGGTGCGATGTTGGTTGGAGAATTTGGATGAATCTCAAGTTTTGGGCGAGATTGGGCTCTGGTGAGCTGAATTTTGGTTGATTGATAAATGGGTCATGGGTATAGCAACCCAGAAACCTCGATAATCCGACATATGGGACTAGATACTCTCGCTAATGCGAACCACAGGTTAATTACCCCTCAATTCCAATCCGACCGATTGGGATTAGGCACCCTGGATAATCCGACCGATAGGGGGGGGGGGGATTAGGCAACCTCGATAATCCGACCTTCAGGTATTAGTTACACCCGATAATCCGACCTATTGGGATTATGCGCCCTCGATAATCCGACCTATTGGGATTATGCGCCCTCGATAATCCGACATATTGGGATTATGCGCCCTCGATAATCCGACATATCGGGATTATGCGCCCTCGATAGTCCGACCTATTGGGATTATGCACCCTCGATAGTCCGACCTATTGGGATTATGCGCCCTCGATAATCCGACCTATTGGGATTATGCGCCCTCGATAGTCCGACCTATTGGGATTATGCGCCCCCGATAATCCGACATATCGGGATTATGCGCCCTCGATAATCCGACATATCGGGCTCATGCGCCCTCGATAGTCCGACCTATTGGGATTATGCGCCCTCGATAATCCGACCTATCGGTATTATGCGCCCTCGATAATCCGACCTATCGGATTAGTCGCCCTCGATAATCCGACCTATCGGATTAGGGGCTCTCGATAATCCGACCTATCGGATTTGGTACACTCGATAATCCGACCCATTTGATTACGTACTCTCGGTAATGCGAACCACAGGATAATTAACCCTCAATCCCAATCCGACCGATTGGGATTAGGCACCCTGGATAATCCGACCGATAGGGGGGGGGATTAGGCAACCTCGATAATCCGACCTACAGGTATTAGTTACTCCCGATAATCGACCTATTGGGATTATGCGCCCTCGATAATCCGACCTATTGGGATTATGCGCCCTCGATAGTCCGACCTATTGGGATCATGCGCCCTCGATAATCCGACCTATTGGGATTATGCGCCCTCGATAATCCGACCTATTGGGATTATGCGCCCTCGATAGTCCGACCTATTGGGATTATGCGCCCTCGATAGTCCGACATATTGGGATTATGCGCCCTCGATAGTCCGAGCTATTGGGATTATGCGCCCCCCATAATCCTACCAAATTGGGATTATGCGCTCTCGATAATCCGACCTATTGGGATTATGCGCCCTCGATAATCCGACCTATCGGGATTATGCGCCCTCGATAATCCGACCTATCGGATTAGGGGCTCTCGATAATCCGACCTATCGGATTAGGTACACTCGATAATCCGACCCATTTGATTACGTACTCTCGGTAATCCGACCTATTTGATTAGGCCCCATCGATTATCCGACATATTGGACTTAGGCACCCTCAATAATCCGACCCATGGGTTGGTTTATCGAGATGGCCTAAACCCATGGGTCGGATTATTGAGGGTGCCTAAGTCCAATATGTCGGATAATCGATGGGGCCTAATGGGCATTGGTAACCTCGCTTATCCGGTACCCTCGATAATCCGATGATTTGGATTTGGTACCCTCGATAATCCGAGTATTGGGATTTGGAACCCTCGGTAATCCGAGTATTGGGATTTGGAACCCTCGATAATCCGAGTATTGGGATTTGTTACCCTCGATAATCCGACATATTAGGATTAAGTACCTCTACAAGCCGACATCGCTAAAAAACGAAGACCTTTCAGAGGCTTCTGGGCAAACGAACTTTCTGAGCAGAGTGCCTTGAGGTAATGAATGAGTAGTCGAAAAAGGCGATTATAAAAATTGAAACTCACCTAAATGATAGGTCAGAAAGGAATAGTAAAGCGGAAAGTAGCAAACAAATGAATTACGTGTTCCAGTGAGAAATATTTTTGTTTCAGACCGAATTTTTAATGATATATGGTTGTGGTCGGAGTTGGTTATTTGTATAAGGAAATGATAGTTACCTCGTAGAAAATCCATGCTGAAAATATCGTCTGGAGTAGGTTGTAAACGATTAGAATATTTTTGAGCTTGAAAGGCTTCCTGTTGTGCATTAAACTCGGTCCGAGGACTTTGGCGAAATAGGCGTAGCTCAAGCAGACTAGGAGGGTCGGCAACGGCGAGGACATCATCGGCCATTCTTTTGTTCTATAATCTGCAGACAGAATTGTACGTTTTGGCATTAGTTAGGGGTAACGTGGTTCTTAGAAAGGGGTGGCCCAATTTGTGATAAATCGCCCAATTCGGTGCAGCCCAATTTGGTGGAGAACCGTAGTAAATAGCACCATTTGTTGTAGCAAAGCCATTAACCAATCTGGAGTAGCCCAATTTTCGAGAAATCATCTGTGGTGGCCCAATTTGCGATATATCTCCCAATCTGGAGTAGCCCAATGCGCGAATCCGGCATAGCCCAATTTTCAATAAAACGACTAATATGATGTAGCCCAATTTTCGATAAAACGCCCAATCTGCCATAGTCCAATTTTTGATAAATCGCCTAATCTTGCGTAGCCCAATTTTTAAAATATTGCATAATCTGCAATGGCCCAATTTTTGATAAATCGCCTAATCTGGCGTAGCCCAATTTTCAAAATATCGCCTAATCTGCAATAGCCCAATTTTTGATAAATCGCCTAATCTGGCGTAGCCCAATTTTTAAAATATCGCCTAATCTGCCATAGCCCAATTTTTGATAAATCGCCTAATCTGGCGTAGCCCAATTTTCAAAATATCGCCTAATCTGCAATAGCCCAATTTTTGATAAATCGCCTAATCTGCGTAGCCCAATTTTCAAAATATCGCCTAATCTGCCATAGCCCAATTTTTGATAAATCACCTAATCTGCAATAGCCCAATTTTCAAAATATCGCCTAATCTGGCGTAGCCCAATTTTCAAAATATCGCCTAATCTGCAATAGCCCAATTTTCAAAATATCGCCTAATCTGCCACAGCCCAATTTTTGATAAATCACCTAATCTGTCATAGTCCAATTTTTTACAAATCACCTAATCTGGCGTAGCCCAATTTTCAAAATATCGCCTAATCTGCCATAGCCCAATTTTTGATAAATCACCTAATCTGGCGTAGCCCAATTTTCAAAATATCGCCTAATCTGCCATAGCCCAATTTTTGATAAATCGCCTAATCTGGCGTAGCCCAATTTTCAAAATATCGCCTAATCTGCAATAGCCCAATTTTCAAAATATCACCTAATCTACAATAGCCCAATTTTCAAAATATCGCCTAATCTGCCATAGCCCAATTTTTGATAAATCACCTAATCTGGCGTAGCCCAATTTTTAAAATATCGCCTAATCTGCCATAGCCCAGGTTTTGATAAATCGCCTAATTTGGCGTAGCCCAATTTTCAAAATATTGCCCAATCTGCAATAGCCCAATTTGTGATAAATCCCCAAATTTGGCGTAGCCCAATTTTCAAAATATCGCATGATTTTTCATAGTCCAATTTTCAAAATACCACCTAATTTTTTATAGTCCAATTTGCTATAAATAACCTAATCTGACATAGCCCAATTTTCAATATATCGTCTAATCTTGCGTAGCCCAATTTTTAAAATATCGCCATAATCTGCAATAGCCCAATTTTCAAAAATCGCCTGATCTGGCATAGCCCAAATTTCAAAACTTCGCCTAATTTCGCACAGCCCAATTTGCCATAAATCGCCTAATTTGGGGTAAAATTTAAAATCCACAGACTAATTCGATATAAATCGCCAAATATCGCGGTAAATCACTTAATCTGGCTTAAAACTTATGTTAAATCGCTAGTGTAGCCCAATATGACGTAGCCCAATTTTCTATATATCGCCCAATTTGTCCAAATCAATCGAACAATCTGGCAAGAGCAGCCCAATTTTCGACAAATAGGCCAATATAGAGTACCCAAATTTGCGATATCTTGCATACCCTTAAGTAAAAATAGCCCAATACGGCCAAAGGGGCCCAATTTGAGCTGAATCGATCACTTTGGCGTTATGAAAACTGACATCTCAGAGAAGGAATACTATTGGGAAAGACCGGAGAAGTCAATGAGAGGTGTTTTCGAGTAATAATCTTGAAAAAGAAGGTTCTCTGAGATAATATTGAACTTTGGGAGATCCTTGATCGCGAAGAGACTTGAAAGGATGCGATTACGGAGTGAAAAGCGACCTCATCTTTGTTGTGTCGTAGATTACGCAACGGAACAAAAAACAACGAAATTCCCATTCGAATCAAATGAGAGACTTACCACTTTTGTTGATCATGAGATCATTGTAGAAAAACGCTAACTCCCGGACCAGGGTGGCCATAGTAACGCCTTGCAACGTAAACTGAAACACAAAAAGAGAACTTGATCAATCAAAAATCTCAAATCTGGGGTGAGTAGAAAAAAAAAATCCTCACTCTCATTTTTTTGTCAAGGGCAACGCTTTTTTTTCCCTCAAGTTGGGTTTTTTGAAAGGTTTTTAAGCCGTTTTTTTTTGGAAATTTTTTTTTCTTGTCCATAATGCAACTGTCTTTCGTCTTTGAGCTCATTTGGAAAAAAGGTCCAGTTTGGACGACCCCAAAAGTTTAATTATAGCATCGATGGACAGGTCATTGCCAAAAAAAACGTAACCGGTTTATTATATCAATTGAAAACAAAACGATTCTCCTGAAATAGAATATTGATTGTGGTACTTTGAAGGTTGGCAACACTGTTTATCTAATTTCAGGTCAAGATAGAAAAAAAAAAGAGTTTGGACGAAGTCGCCCAATCTGGAGTAGCCCAGTTTTCGAGAAATCTAAGACAACAGTCGCCCAATTTGTGATAAATCGCCCAATCTGGCCTAATCCGCCCAGTCTGTCCAAATCATATGAAGTTGCCATAAATCGCCTAATCTGCCCAATCTGGAGGAGCCCAATTGCGACAAATCGTCTAATTTGGTAATATTCGACCAATTTGTGATAAATCGCCCAATCTGACAATTACTATTTGCGATAAATCGCCTAATCCGCCCAATCTGGAGTAGCCCAATTTATGATAAATCGCCCAATCTGGCAATTACTATTTGCTATAAATCGCCTAATCCGCCCAATCTGGAGTAGCCCAATTCGCGATAAATCGTCTAATTTGGCAATATTTGCCCAATTTGTGATAAATCGCCCAATCTGGCAATTACTATTTGCTATAAATCGCCTAATCCGCCCAATCTGGAGTAGCCCAATTTGTGATAAATCGCCCAATCTGACAATTACTATTTGCTATAAATCGCCTAATCCGCCCAATCTGGAGTAGCCCAATTTGCGATAAATCGCCTAATTTGGCAATATTAGCCCAATTTGTGATAAATCGCCCAATCTGGCAATTACTATTTGCTATAAATCGCCTAATCCGCCCAATCTGGAGTAGCCCAATTTGTGATAGATCGCCCAATCTGACAATTACTATTTGCTATAAATCGCCTAATCCGCCCGATCTGGAGTAGCCCAATTTGCGATAAATCGTCTAATTTGGCAATATTCGCCCAATTTGTGATAGATCGCCCAATCTGACAATTACTATTTGCTATAAATCGCCTAATCCGCCCAATCTGGAGTAGCCCAATTTGCGATAAATCGTCTAATTTGGCAATATTTGCCCAATTTGTGATAAATCGCCCAATCTAAAAATTAAGATTGGCTATAAATCGCCTAATCCGCCCAATCTGGAGTAGCCCAATTCGCGAGAAATCGTCTAATTTCGCTATATTTGCTCAATTTGAGACAGATCGCCCGATCTGGCAATTACTATTTGCGATAAATCGCCTGATCCGCCCAATCTGGAGTAGCCCAATTTGCGATAAA
>JAGWEN010000341.1:0-116135 GCA_018703685.1 Orius laevigatus | reverse complement strand
GGTTCGCACTCGATGGATATCTCAATAGGAGAATAACGAAGAATAAGACAGACTCTGACAAATAGATTTTGAGGAGTGAAGGGTGGACCCAGAACGAGCGATATCTCGATGTGGAGAGAAAAGTCCCTCCAATGCAGTTCTTTCTGATCTTTTCCTTTTATTGTTAAAAACAAGTTAACAAGAGAATCTTTGTGAGGTTAACCAGTTGTCTTACGGTTAGAGGGAAGAAGGCTCTATTTTATGTACAGGAAGCTAGGTTGCGTGTGTGCGGCGCATCAGCACAACTAAGGTTAAGGCAGATAAGACTTTTTATGATTTCAACCAACAACACCTTGAATCTCTTTGAAAACGAGATTTCCTTCGAAAGGACCACTAAAAGACCGACAGAGACGTTGCTTTTGTACTATCTTGATTAAATCATTACAGAAAATAAAAGTCCTCTTCTGTCGTATGAGTGACCCTCAACCGAACGTAGATTCCATTAGTCTGAGAGCACTCTTCGAACCTATAACCTCAAGATAAGAGTCTTGACATATTGAAGAGAAGATCAGGTCCGAGAGAAGAGCTAGGAGAAAATCGTTATTTCCATTTTCCACGCAAAAGCTCGAATAGGCTACACTAATCGTTAGTTTAATTCAACATTGGGATAGTTTCCCATGTGGTGGAACACAACATAGCATTTAGATTATGACTGGAGGGAGACCCCTCCTATTGCACAACTCACCGACTCTGCTACGTTCGTGTGAGAACCTAGGCAATTTAGCGCCACTAAGCTATAGCGTACGACAGTACGAAGCTCCATCTGTGTTGTAGTTTGCTATAAACGCAAAACTGTCATGATCTATGCGATAAACGGTTATCAGTGAGCACTTTAAGTGGACAGGTTTATATTTCTAGTGGTATAACTAGTAGGAACGATGAGACGACAGAGCTAATGAGGATGGCTATTCTAATACCTGCTACGGAGGAGAGTGGTGGTACTAATGTGCTCGCAGTAAACATGCTAGCCGCGCGTGTGGGTTTACAATTGCGGTCAGTCAGCGGCGGGAAGCGGTGACACACTTGCGGTATCTGAGCTACGGAGGGCGCATCCGGGGTTTATATTTGACACTCCTGAAGGACAGAAGACGTCATCGTAGCATCACAAAAAGTAGTACTTAGTTCACATAAGTTTGTAGAGAATTTAATGACCTCTATAAAAACGATCTCTCAAAGAGGTGCAATTAACGATCAATAGGCAGTGGGTGGGCGGTAAAAGTTTGGCAAAAAATTTCATGTCAAAATTTGAAATTTAGCAAAATACATTTTATAAAAACAATGAATTAAAGAGTATTAAATTTGCTACAAATTTGACGCTAGTAGATTTTTTGTAGGACATACGGAATCTGAGCTACGAACGGCGACAGATCTCTTCTGGGGCTAAAATTGTGTTTTTAAATTTACCCCCACCCTACATGCTGATCGTTAATTGCTTCTCAATTGTTGATTTAAATGATAAATCTGAATTCTCTACAACGTAGTACTATTAGTAGCGCTTTTTTGATAGGATATCCTCTTTCCTGGTTTTTTCCGAACTCTTTTCTAAAATCTGACTTTTTTTCGCGGCTTTTTTTGTCTCCTCGTAGCTCAGGAACGGTTGGTCTTACAAAAAATCTTATTAAAATCAAATTTGAGCAAATTTTATAGGCTTTAATTTGTTTTTATGAACTTTTTGAAATTTCAATTTTGATGAAATTTTTTAATTTACCCCCACCTCTGCTATTGATCGTTATTATTGCTTTTTGAGAGTTGGTTTTTTAAGTAATTAAATTCTCTACAACTTTTATTAAGTACCTTTTTTGATCAGATACGTCTTCTGTCCTTTAGAGTCAAAATAGAAAACCCGGTTTTTTTTTTTTTTTTTGCGACCTCGTAGCTCAGAACGGTTGGTCCTTCCAAGCTTATAAGGGCTTTAATCGTCTAGAAAAGGACAAAATCCAGCTAATACAGGTGTTAATCGTATAAAAAAAGTCGAGGTATAGCTAATTAGAGAGTTTACCTTCCCAAAAAAGTTTAAAACATACAAATAAGAGAGTTATCATATAAAAAAAATTCTAAATCTAGATTAAAAGGGCCTTCAACGTAGGCTAACATCCATCTAGCGAGGCTTTATCGTCGAAAAAGAGAGAAATTCTAGCTAATAAGAGAGTTTATCATCTAAAAAGGTTAACATATTAAGGATAAAAAGGGTATCTTTAGCCTACATTATTTATAGTCTAAAAAAAAAAAAAAGGTCAAAAACGCGCTTATAAGGGCCATCATCGTCTAAAAAAAGGTCTAGCTTCATCATCTAAAAAGGTCAAAAACTCGCTTATAAGGGCCATCATCGTGTATAAAAAGGTCTAAATCAGGCTTTATCGTCTAAAAAAAGGTCTAAAACGGCCTATATCGTCTAAAAAAGGCCAACATTCAGCTAGTAAGGGTATTTATTGTCGAAGACGGTCAAGGATTAGCTAATACATTTGAGGCGCTCCGAATACGAAGGGCGAACTCGACAAATGGTCATTTCGAGAAAAATGCGTTTTAATGTTTTTTATTGTTGACTTGGTTGGGGACAATACCGAAGTCCCGTTTAGATTAGTTCTGTTAGAAGAGGGGTGATATCAATATTTTTGATACAAAAAAATATTGCTGTTAAAAAAATGTATTATAAAAATTACATACATACTAAAATTAACTAATAAAAACAATAAATATTAACAAAAAAAAATTATTATCCGCCCGGCTATTGCAGTTTCCAAACCCGAGCGCATGAGCTTCCCGTGTGTTTCAGGTTAACAAAAAGGGACGAATTCGACATGAAATCCTTTTATTATTGTTACCATGGATTCTAGAGAGGGGAACTTTCAGATGATGTTAAAACGTCCGATGTCGAGTTCGCCCTTCGTATCGGAGCGCCTCATTGGTTCATCAAAATACCTAAATGGCTAAAATATGGATATTGGAAAAAACGGCTTTTTCGCAAAAACAGGTCTAATATAAGACATCATCGTAAAAAATTGTCTTTAAAAGTCTTTAGGTCTTAGAAAAATGCATGCAAGATTAACGATTATGATCGTAAATGACGTCGAAGGTTATGCCAATTTTCAGATTTGGGATAATGCGCTTTAATTGAATATTCGTTTTGAAGTATTATTTGAAGCCGTGTATAAGACCCATTTGGATATACGAGCTATGAAAAGCCGGTTTGAGAGAAGGACATGGCAATAACAGGAACGTCTACGTAAATTGACTCCGCAAGTCAGCCAACCCGAGTAAGTTGCCAAAGGATATGTTGTGTATCCGTTTTCTCCCGTTTCAAACTTTATTAAAATTCTCTCAAACGTCATGTCGGTTTATTTTCGTTAACCACATTGCTTTTCAAAGAAATACTTTTTTTCTTTCATTTTCACACTTGGTTTCCTCTATTCGAGAAATAAATAAAGGTATTTTTTAAAGTTAAAAATGTTTTAGAAAGTTTAAAGTGATTTTCAACCAATTTTAAATACGGAACTTGGGAGTTTTCTTGGTTCGGGACGCGACTAATGTGCAAAGTTATTAGGCAGATGCTAGCGTCGGGGGGAAAAAGTGGATCGGAAAACTTTGAAGTGGCGTGGAAAGAGAACCCCCGGGTGTTGAAAACTGTCTAGTATGGAAAGAGAGAGAAATTGGGAAAGAGGGTCGTAGACTGAAGGGTGGGGGGGGGGGTCGAGAATAAGCGAAAAGGGTTGTCGAGGGAGTGAAAAGTGCCCCCGAACTCGGAAAATTGTGCGAACCTCTCACACTTTTTTGTTTTTCATAATAGAATTTACTTAAGAGATATTTTTTTGAAAAAAACTTTCTTCATAGATGGCAACAGACATCTTTTTGACCTTTTCAAGAATAATTTTATCAAGATTTTAGGCAGGATTAGGAAATTATAAGGTTAAAAAAAATTTCCTCCACATAAATAAATTATTCTACTTTACTTTGACCTTGTATTTTGTTACTAAAAAGAACCTCATTTGGTAGGTCGACCACATGGTCCAAAAAAAGGGCACTCCTTAGGCAGATTTTGCAACTTTTTGGACAAGAAAAGATCTTTTTCAGCAAGATTTTTATAATACCAAACCTTTTTCACAATAAAAGACCCTTTTCAGCCAGATTTTGAACGTTTCTTAACAAGGGGAGCCCTTTTCAGAAAGATTTTGACCCTTTTCGACAAAGAAAGACACTTTTCAGATAGATTTTGAACCTTTTTGATAAGAAATAACACTTTTAAACAGATTTTAACCATTTTTAGTCTGATTTCGACCCTTTTTAGACAAGAGAAGATCCTTTTTAGACAGATTAGGAACCTTTTTCTACAATAAAAGACCCTTTGTAGGGAATTTTCTATATTTTCGACAAAAAGAGCCCATTTTTAACCAGATTTTAAACCTTTTTTAAAAGGAAATTCCCTCTTTTACCATTTTTCAGCGTTTTTGACCTTTTTTTTACGACTTTTGGGTGCAATAAGTGCTAGAACTCTGTTAATTTTTAAATCAGATTTTGACGATTTAGGTTTATTTTGACCTTTTCATGACAAAAAGGTCATTTTTTTCATGTTTTAAAGCCTAAGTAAGACTTTTATTTTTCTTAGGAACAGATTTTTTTCCATTACAAACTCTAAAGAAATCGACCAGATTTAATTAAGGATATTGAAAGGTAATTACGTTCGGTAATTGTGACCACCCACATCGGCTTATTCCTCGAAAGGGACTACTTTTTTACGTCATGCATAATTGATATTTCTTTACGCCTAATAAGCACTATTTTTCTTATTTTGAGCTGACGATGCGGCGCCATGGTTTCAAAACAAGTTTCCCATATAATTTTTTAAATAATTTCGTTAATTTATTCAGCCTCACGAAATTCGCAGGTAAGAAGAGCAGGTAAAAGCGATCTTCGACATGTCACTTTTATGGTCTTTTCGAATGAAAAAAGGAGGTTCATAGAGTTTATGGTATTTACCTTCATTACATGGTTAACGCCTGGTTGTCGAGGAAAAAAAGCGTTCCGAGTATTTTCCTGGTTATATTGCTTCCTCTCACCTGCCTGTGATTTCCTAACAGGTAGAAAAAGAGCTTTAAAAGCGAGATCCTATTGAAATTCAAGGTCTGAATGGAATTGTATTTTCTCCGGGTCGGCTTGAGTTTTTCTGCCTACTCAGTGGGGATCTCGGTAAAGAGAGGCCAAGGACTTGTTTAGTTCTCCGACGAGACAAACAAACAGCTCTTTTTAAACTTTCGATTTTAAAGAGGGAAAGAAGAAAAAGGCCGATCATTAAAACATTTTTTTTCTCTAGCCTCATCAAGCTTCCGAAGCTGGTCGAAGTAGTAAACAAGGGGAATGGGCACGTGCGTGACGGGAGTTGGAGGCGGCCGGGCCACTTCCTAACCCGTAACTTCTAATCAACGAAACCCCTCCACCGTTAATATTTTCCAGAAAGCAATTTATTTTCAAGATCAATAATAAAAGCCTTTCCTATCAATAATTTGTGTTGTTAGCATTTTAGTTCAAAATTTTATGCCGATTTTATCTATTTTAAACCCTTTTCAAAGAATTTAAGGATAGACCTCGTGTTTTAAATTTGTATCTATGTACTGGTTTTAAACCATTTTCCAAGAATTAAAGGTTAAATCCGGAAAAATACGTAAAAAATTACCGAGAATGCCTCAGTTTTTATTGGGAACCAACAATTTTATATTCATATGAACCAAATTTGAAATAACGGTTTCGGAAAAAAAAGAGAATGGAATAATTGCGTTAAAATTGGCACAAAAACGTTTGAAAATTACCAACGAATTTATACACCTGTCAAACATTTAAGTCGTTTTAAGGATAAAAACAGAGAAAAAGTTGTGTTCGTTTATTGGAGTCCGAACGAGTCGCGATAAAAGGGGTGGACACATATCAAGTAGTCTGACATTTATTTTTTATACAAATGAAACTCTCGATTTATTTCGTTCCCCCTCTCGTTTGCATAATGTCAACGTTGTTTTTAAATAAAATATTTTTGTCTTATTTTAATTAATGATGCGGGGCATATAAATTACACGCAAAACGAAATTTTAAAAAAGGCTCCCTTTGATAAAGCAGACTTTTTACTCGAAAAAAAAAATTGAGGTCCCAGGAGGGAGAAAAAAAAAATTAAAACCAGGAAGTTTAGAGTTTTTTCCTTTAAACCGATATTTAAGTTGTCTGGAGCTGCCCCTGAGTATAACTTTCTCAAAACTACCAGGAGGGGGTCGTGTTGCTGGTTTGTGTCAATGCTCTTCTTTCGATAATAAACTATAGTTTTGTTTTTTCTGCTTATCTGGATCAAAATATTGAGTCATCGTTGGCGATAAAACGATAACGTTTCGCCGAGAATTGCTTTACAAAAAAGTTAAACTCACGTTGATTTCATTAGGAAAACGTTTTTTGACAAGTTTTCAAAATGGAAGAAAACCCTCACGATATTTTCACGAATAATACACACATCAGCTATTCCCAGACGTATTGGTCCCTACCGGACGGAGTATCAAACTTTTCTCATTTATATACACTAAGTTTTCATTTCGAAGGAAATGGAATATGCGGGGGGGAAAAATGTAGAAAAGGGAGTGAAACCGCCTGGAGGATCGAGTTGATCAAGTTTGACGAAAAGCAGAACCGCGATCGTACAAACAGGTCGGATAAAAATACAAATTTCACTTTAAAAATTTATCCCATACTCGTCAAAAACGTCGGAATCAATAACAAATGTCGATAACTCCAGAGTCAAGTCTGGACCTGATAAAGAATGACAAATTACGCCCCTGATAGAAAAAACGCGGACAAAAAAAAGGATCTCTTAAATTTTTAACTTTTAAATAACACATTTTCTAAAAACAAACAAAACATTCGAAAATGATCTTGAATAATTTAAGTGTCCGTTAAAATAAAATAAAAATTAAAAAAACTTTACAGCAGAAAAATTAAATTTTTTTGCAACCTCACCGGAGTAATGTCCAATTTGGAGAAAAAAATAAAAAAATAAAATAAAGCGACCTGATCTGTCTATTTAGCGACTCAATTTCATATATAAAAAAAATTAAATGATAAATAAATCAAAATTAAGATAAAATCGAGGAAGTTACCAAGGGACAAGCAGGGAGCAAAGTTAATTAAATTTTTGGCGTCAGTTTAATAATAAAAAAACGTACGTGATCTTAGCCAACATCATAAAGACGATTAGGACTAAATTGTTGTCTATTTGCGTCAACAAATGAATTCATAATTCAAGGATTTTTAAAAGAATTTATATGCTAATTGGATTGTTTGATGGTTTTTAATTAAAAAAAATTCCTTTGAAAAATATTGCGGTAAATTCATAAAAAATTTATATACTAAGCAGGAAAAGTTTGAGGTACCTTATATCGTTTCCGATGGGAAAATAAATTTCCATCATCCGCAGAAGAAATTTTGGATGATCTTTCCTTGGATTTTGAAGGTGGAAAGAAAGAAAATAAAAAATGAACACAAAATTTCACTACACAATGACACTGGAGAACACCTCGTAATTTCGACTGTGCTCTGAATGCGTAGACGTGCTCCGAACGGCTTTTAGGCACCAACTGATTCGAGTGGAGCGCGGTTGAGGTTTGTGTACGAACGGGCGGGGAAGGGTCGGGTCGACGGGTGGTCCGTTTCCCGGGGACGGCCCTTAGCCCGCTCTTGCGACACGCCATACAACTAAAGTCAACCACCAAATGAGCCTTTCTCACCCCATCCGCAAACGTTATCGAAAAAATTTTTTTTTTTTCATTCATTATGAAACCCCCTTCGGCCATCTCAATGTGTCAATAATAAATAATACATGAATGAAAGAGTAATTAACCCAACGAATTCTTCTTTTATTTAATTTTTGATTTTATCGCTTTTTTTTACCGAGCTTTATATTTTTTTATAATTCCCAGAGAGTCTGCTCAAATGAAGCCTCTATAAAGCATAAAATGCATGATAACCCCAAGTGATGTAGTTATTTCTTTATGCAGAAAAATGGCCAACGCATAAACACTTTACGACAATCATCTCGAATTCTGTTATAAAGTCAGACTCTACCTCAGGAGTTGGGACCTGACGTTGGGATTTAGAGAATTTTTTTCTCTTCTTCTTATGATTATACTCCCGTTCCACTAATGTATTTAGGGAGTCCCATGGCCTCATTACCCTGGAGATAGGGCCTCTCCCATCTGGAGAACGATCAACATCTGATTACCAGGTTAGGAATTAAAATTAGATAAATAAATCCTTGTTTTTCGCATAAAAACGATTATATTGTTACTTTTATGCGTTTTTTCCTTTTAGAAATTTTTGACATTTTTAAAAAATTTACAAATTGACAAAAAAAAAAAAAAAAAGGTTAAAAATAGACCTAAAAAGAGTTTTTTGCGTAATTTTATTTAAAAAAAAATTTTGGAATCGTTCCAGTTTAAGCAGGTTTGGGAGTCAATTAGCTAATTAATTTATTTTCACTAATGGAGTTCTCGCAAAAAGTAATAATTGATAACTTCGATTGATTTGTTGTGGCTTGCAATCGAAACAATAATGGAAATCTGCTTTAAAATTTAAATGAAGGAAAAAAGGTAGGTACCAAGTAAGTTAATAAGGTATAATTTTTTATTTTATTGCATATTTAAACACCACTACGCGTTTCGGTTTAATAAACCTTCATAGTAGAAATACAAATTTTAAATCTAGCAAACTGTAGAGTACAGACCCTTTTCAACAGTTATGTAACTACGTTGTATGTGGGACTTAACTAGTTAAATAAAAAATAAAAAAGTTTTGAAATTTTTTTATATCACTTAAACCACGAAGTGCAGCCTGTCAGTTCGTTTCCATGATAGGACATGAGAGGGTTTTAGTTGCTCCACTCATCAGGGTCGAGTTTCATTCCGTTTTCAGAGAGAATCATTCTCCAAAAGGAGCGTATTCGGAAAATGTGCTATGACAGTAATTGAATTTGGACGAAAGGAAAGAGAGAGAGCGAGAGGAGTGAAAAAAAAAATTCGAGTCAACCTCAACCTGGCGTGAAACTTTTTATCTGATTTTCGAACATAAAGCGTCGAACTTTTTGGTAATTCATGCGGTCCCTAAATGAATTTCACAGGCCGACGAATTTAAAGTTTTTCAATTCATGCATTAAATAGTACGATTTTTATTCGGATTAAAAAAAGTTTTCCATCCTGGCTAAATAATTGAATTCATGGGCTTATTTTTAGGTCAAAATTGAAAACTTTATTTTTAGGTCGATAGGTGGGGAGGCTTAAGTGTTAACAACGTGACCCGCAAATATTATGATTGTCCAAGGGCCAAACAAAACTACGCTGCAGGCACCAAGGATGTCAACAACAAGACGCCTGCCTAAATCAACAATCCCTGGCTCCCGACAAGACTTTAATGGTTGGGAACATTCGGTAATCAAGTTGGGAAAAGTAAACATTTTTCGAACTTAATGATTTATAGTGGATATTTTTAGAAGTTTGAAATTTCTCAAAAAAGTGACCGTTATGAACTTTAGGCCATGTGGTTTTCCAGACGAATGGTTTTCAAAGACGTTATAGAAGCTGGAAACCCCGTTGCGAATTCTGTCAAGGGCATATGTCAATGGATACCAATAAAGGGAGACGATTTTTTTTTGCTTTATGAATGCTTTCAGGTAAAGCTGACAAAGAGCGTGGTTATTAAAAACCTATATATAGACGTCAAGGCACGATTCAAAGCACGTCTTCGGATTTATGGAGGCCTTCCCTTCCCAAACAAAACTCCCGGAGAGGGTTGGCTTTTTCAAGAGGAATCCCAATTTTGTCCCAGTTCCACACAGCTTTTAGAAACCTAAACTAGGTTCTCATTAGGAATACTAAAGAGAAAACTTTCCGTTTTCTTATATAAAAGTTCAAAACTCATTCCCGAATCGATACTCGAGCGTTGTCACGTAGGATCGCATAAAAATAAGAAAAAAGTGCAAATATAATTTAGAGTGAAACTTTTTATGGCCTTAATTACTCAGGGTTTTTCTTTTTCTGGCGCCACTAATGAGAAGTCGGCGAAGTGTCTAAATCAGAGGTTTTTAGAATTTTTCCTCTCCCTGAGTTTCTGAATGAGGGGGACCGAGTGTCCTCTATTAATGAGGGACCCTATTCAGTGGACGGTGCAGTTCTGGACAAAAAAAGTTTCTTTTTCCAGGTAACAAGCCTATCCATGCTATTTATTAGCAAGTTTTGAAACCCACGGTGGACCAATGTTACCCTGTCATTATGGCCACTCTAAAGCCCACCAAAAATAATTGAACGATTTTTATTTTCTCCGTCGAAAGCCATAATGACAGCCCAAACTTTACCACAAAAGGTAGTAAATTGTCATTTTCCAGAAATTCCTTTTCCAAATACTAAAATTAGCTCAATCCATCAAGTATGTTCGTCGAAATGCCTCAAAACAATGTTTCCCTAATGGACCTGGTTCCAATACATATTAATACCTATTATTATTAGATATTTAAATACACAGAAATATGCTTTATGACGTCACACTACTTTTCTGGAAGATTTCATGAGGGTTTTTGAGTTATTGCTCACTTTTTACGATACTTGAATGAAAATGTTTGAGTAAGAAATCAATAGATCGTCTCCTTTAGAAAGTGTCAAAACAGAAAAAAAAGTTTTAAAGGGATTTTCACTTTGTTGAATTCACAAAGGATGCTTTAACTAGGAGGATTAGAGCAATAAAGTAGGCTTTTTGCCCCTAAAATTCCGAGGAAGGATTTTTTCCCTTCTTGTTTCCCACCCACCAGAGTCGACTATTGTTGTCTGGTTAAAGAGGGAGCATTGGATGTCAAAAATCCTTCCGGCCTTCGAACGTGTCAGTAGACCTCCCCTTTTGTATTGTAAAAGGATCAAATCTGACTCGAATATGCGAAGAGCACGAAAATTGATTAGTTTCTTGGAAATTTTCCTTTTTTAGGGGATGAAGAGAGTTTTCATTTACGAAAGGACATTAAAAAGTTGTTTAATCATCAAGGCCGAAAAAAACTTGGAAGAAAAAGCTTCATAACTGCTCTTCTCTTCGACTTTATAACATCTCGAAAACATCTACACTCTCGGTCCCTCGCCTGGATTAAAGGCACTTAAAGTTTTATAGGCTGAAGCTACTTCATCAGTTGTGTCCACGAATCCCGTTTCCCACGAGACTTTCAGATTTAAAACGAACCAGTTCATTTGATTAACCGCATTCGAGCAGAAAGGCATCAAATCCAGGCATTCGATGGATCCTAGACAAAAAGAGAAAATGGAATTGAAAGAGCGAGAGAGAGAGAGGAAAAAAGTGCTATTTGTGTGAAAGAGAGCCGTAAAACCTTTATTCAAACTTTCTCTTTTATATCTCCAGCTCCATTGAAAACAAACTAGTTACCATTAAAAGAAAACTTAATTTCAAACAAAAACAAAGGTGTGCATGCAATAGGTGCAATATTTGATTTTTTTATGATTTTAACTTGTTAGGGACCATTAGGTAGTTCAAAATCCAAGTTTTTATCTTCCTCCTATCTTTGCTTCCCCTGCCATTTGAAAAAAAGAGCCCCAAATCTTAACTTTTTTCGGTTTATGACTTCTAGCGCGAAAACTAAGGGTTCTAGCTACTTGTCCACTAAGTACAAAATGAAAGGTTATTAAATTCTTCGAGTATCGAAATTCAGAACGCAAATATCGGTTGAGCCGTTTAGGAGATATCAGTGATCAAAGTTTAGAAAAAAAATTTTTTGCCTCTGGAAAACGGACAGTCCTAGAAAGTCAAGACTAGTTTCATTAAAGGATGAATTATGAAGGACGAAAGTTTTCCTAGAAGATTTTTCAAGGAAGCTGATAAAACGCTACTTCCTTTTTGAGTCATCGAGCACAGTCCTTAGGATGGTTTTGAAGTTGTATTTTATAGAAAAACTCTTTTGTAAACGTTTTTAATGTTCTTTTAATTAATAAAGTAGTATAATAGCAATATTATGTTCTGGTGCTAAACTAAACCGTCCATTAAATTACTCGACGGTAATATTCAATCTGTCATGGACGGTGACATGTGTAATATTACATTTCATCTGCAGTCTGGCTCGTATGGCAATCGACCAGCTGATAACTAATACCCTTAGCGTTTCCCTCCGTTTCAAGGAATTGAAGTGGACAAGCCGAAGTGTAACCGATCCCTTTTCAGAAACAACGCGAAAGCCCTAGCAACGTTCAGACGGGGATTTACATAATATCACGACTCATCATGGATTTTAACCTGACTCCGTTGAGTTGCGACAGCTTAAATCCGCCTTTGCATTTATAAGGGAAGCCTCGGAAACGTCTCCGGAATGCTTAATCTCTAATAAACGCATTTCAAATCCAACTTTTTGGCCGGAATAAGGGGAAAAAAAAGTTATTTGTTTTAGTATTATTAAGAGGCCATTCTTTTAACAACAGTATTTCTCCGAAGTAGACCATAAATAAGGCGAAACGGCCGTTTTGTGGTGGTGACTTCCAAATAAATAGCCCGCAAGTTTCTGACTTAGAACTTAAGGTTATCTCTCATGAAGGACTGTTATTATGGTAAATTAAATTCATTTTTTCATTGCTCTTAAACTAATTCCTGAAAATAATAATTCCTACTTCAATGGGAGTTTTGGGAGGTGGTTGATGTAAGGGGAGGGTGGCTAGAGAGATGATGTTGGAAAGTAGGGACAGAAGAGTGAAGGATCGAGGAGGTGATGGGAGAGTGTGGGAGGTCGAGGAGGTAATGAGTGAGTGGGAGCGGTGTATTAAGAAGGGAGGGTATCTGACGTTAGTGGAGAGGTCTGCAGAGCCCCGAATTTTTGAAAAAGTTAGAGTTATGATTTAGAGATTGCTCCTCTATACCATTGGTTCCTACTGAATTCTAGCCCTATGAAGTAACAGGGAGGACATCTATATCTTTCGTTCATCTGACTCATTCCAGCATCTGTGCACTTAAAAATTCAACTCCTTTAATAACTGCTAAAGAATTCCTTTTGTCTATTTCATCCATTAGTATTCAACTCACTTCTTGAAAATGAAGCTAAGTGCCTTTTCATGAACGTACAAAAAACACTGGATTGCAGGATAATTATTAAATTACCTCCTCACTTGAGCTGGCTCGCGTGTGTGGTTAACCCTTTCCCATCGGGCACCTGAAAAAAATAAAGACAAAAAAATTAATAACAGTCATGAACTTATTTTTGAAATTTCACCGGAGATTTGTGGCGGAAGCCTTTTAGACGTAATTGTGGGAGCAGGAAAGGGTTGATGTCTGACGTTCTAAAAGTATTCCAATTAATGGATGTACTGTGGTTGCGGTCATTCTGAGGGCCTTAATTAATCGAGGCTCAACTATTCCTACATTGCTAGCATTCTCTAACACCACCTTACTATTCCTGCATATTTCGACTGACATTCAAAGGTTTCCAACATAAAAGGCTCTTAAAGATTCTTTTTTAAACTTCAAAACTTGTACACATTGTTTTCAATATGCAAATTTAAGTATTGAAAAGTAGACAAGGCATGAAATTCTGTTGTGATTTTCTTTTTAAAAGGGTGAATAAATTTCCAAGGTGGTAAAATAAAATGATTAACATGACAAACGCCATATCGTTCGCTCGAAAGGTTCTTTTTAAATTAATTTTCAGAAAATCCATTATAAGGGAATTTAAATGGTGATTTTGCGGTCATGAGTGTAATATTCATAATCAATGTTTGCTACATTTCCATTAATGGTTGCCGTTTAGTAGTGGCGTTCTTGGGCGATAGGGTCGCGGGCTTTAAGGTTTCCACTTGCTTTTGACGAGGGCATTAAGGGAGTAGAGGGCCTTTAGTTCCGAACCAGAAGTGTATTCACAATAGAACATTGGAAGCCCCCATTTCCACCCTTTTCGAAACGCACATGGAGATTATCAAGGAAAGGGTCAACGGCGGTCGCCCTTCTCGGGCTTAATCTCCCTCCGACACCCAACGGAATTTCATCCTACTCTCTACTGAAAGGCTTAGACTTAACCATTTAGAGCGTGAGTTCATTAAAGGAATTAAAAAGTACTTTTAAACTCATAATTTTAGGTAAAAGACCCTAGAATGTTGAACCTTAAAATTACCGTAGTTACTTTTGTTGAACCCTTCCCAAGAAAAACTTAAAAGAGTGCTTTGAGTTTAGCTCTAATAAGAAAATTTTGAAAAAATAAACTCTGACCGCCTAAATTCAAAAAGTAATTCAAAATGTCCAGAAGTGTCGTTTGTTCTTTATTCGAAAGTGGCGTTTGTTCTCTAGAATACTTGTATTATCCATTAAATCAAGTTCTGAAAAGGAGGTTTTTCGAGAGGGAGAAGACTGAACGGGACTAAGCAAATCGAGAAACAAAAGAAAGCTCTCAGGTTCTGTAAGAGAACGGAAGTTTCCAAGGGTTTAAAAGAGAAGGGGGTTGAGCTGGTGGCAGCAATAACCCCGCTTCTAGATTTTCGCCTCTCGATGACGTCACAAAAGAACTTACGTTATTGTCCGACCTACCGTATTCATACAACCCCTAATTACAACGCAAAACTCTTCGTTAGAACCCAACAATCTTTTGTGTACTGGAACATGTCTTGTTTTTCCTTTTTAAACGCCAAAAGTAAGGTTTTAACTTTCAACGAAAAGTAATGAGGATGAAAAATAGCAAACAAAATCTTAGCATCATGGAAGCAGTTAGTAATTTGTCGATTACCTGCCAGACTTTTGACCTGAAGAAAAAAAGTGTCGAAGTAAACCGCCCTTAAATTTCATTGAGGAATCGATTGGGATCGATAACTTTTGAATAAGACATACAGGGTGCTCCGGAACGACCCTAACTTCGTTATTTTACATACGAACCCTATGTTTTGACAATTGAAATCGATTCTAAGCATAATTTTCAGGACATTTTACTTAGAACACTTTTTTGATAGGACCAAACGTTCCGTGTAAATATCCATCTTAACAAAACAAAATGTTCGTATTTTTCAAATAATGAAGTTAGAGTAGTTCTGGAGCACCGTGTACGGATCCAAAAGTGGGAGGTCAAAAATCTGGCTCAATCAAGCTGGCACACCCTGTATAGAGTTGCAAGTGATATTAAGGTGCCCCAACTCCCAATAATTGAATCCCATTTACAAAAAGCAGGTGACTGGTTTTTCTTCAACTTAACAACTTTTATCAGCTTTCCTGGATTTGGCTAATCCATTTTATGGTTACCTAGAATTATGAATATTTAAATCCATTCTAAAACGTGTCGAAACAAAGTTAGACGTTTGTTTAGGCTCCATTAATGTGACAAGAAGATTAATATTCATTCCCATTAGATAAGAGGGACTGCTTGCTCTCTGAGGTCATTCTGGCCAAGTTGTCACAAAACACAAATGAGACGATAATCAACTTTTGAAATCTCAAAAACCTTATGTCAGGTGTGTCTAAAAAACGAAGAAGTTTCTTAATGTAATTAGTTAATTAGTTGGGCATTATTTAATTAAATTCATTTAGGACCAACCCGCGAGGGAATAAGGGTAAATAAACAAAGTAGGCCGTAAAAGGGGTTTGTTCTTATCAATCATTTAATGCCTTTAGAAACTTCTCCCCTTCAGGCACGGGGCATATCTGACAGTAACCATCTTACGCCCTCCGGTCTATTATGATATAGGGGAGCAATCTGGGGCTATGCATCCTCATTACTTAGAGGAGTAGAATTGGTTAGAATTTACTTATGCCCCAGAGGCGTAACGTTCCGAAGGCCATCTGGGAGGCATAAAACTAGACCTGGCTTATACCCTGGGCAAGAAAAGAGCCCCCACCCACGACATCACGTACCCCTTTCTTCCTTAGCTCGCAAACTTTCCCCTATCAAAACAACATCAGCTAAGTGTACCGATAGGCCTCCCCCAAGTGGATGAAAACAAAAATGCTAATACATATTCTTTTTTACGACCAATCAAGAGATTGCTTGTGGACTTTTTAACTACTTTCGATGAGGAAGGCACCAATTGATCTAGTTTAAAGATACTTCAAAAATTCACTCGTTATTAATATTCAAGGAGTAGATCTAAATTAAATCCATATGAATGTAAAGTTATACTTCTGTTTATATTTACAGTATAAATGTTCGCATCCGTATGCAGTTTTCACCAGGATGGCAAGCCCCTATTTGGGGGAAAGGAATAAATGCCTTTGGGGGGTTGTGAAATAAAAAAAATCGCGTCAGGGTCATTGTTATTTATCGTTCCTCGCATTTCCATTGTATTGTCAGCTTCGCTTTAATTCAACTCGCATTTCCCACCGGTATTGGATCGGGAAAGCGCCCTATTGTTATCGATTAGTTGAATATTTTGATTATTGCTAGGAAAACATGCTCGTTTCTGCATTACGTAGATTAGTTTTGGATTTGAAAAATTGTTTATTTCGTAGTATTGTTTAATGGATTTTCCTAGTATTAAGATGGTTAAAATCTAAGAGTGGGGTACATTAAGTTAGGAACTGAGGGAGGAACTCTCTAATTGTCGAGATGTGGTAAGTGGTGTATGTAAATGGGAGTGTGATTGGGGAGGCGGTGACAATAGCCTCACTCTCTCCGACCCCAACACTTGCATTACAAATGAGGTCCCTTTTCCTTTTCCCACCCTCGCGAACGGTCACTCTTTGCATCCGCAAACAGGCGAACCCCCCTTCCTTCCTTAACTTGACTTAATCAAAGAAAAAAGGGAAGAGAAATATTATTCATGTAGTAACCTCATCCCTCGCTTTTAAAAGATTTCAAGGGCTTTCGAATACAAAAGCTTTTATTTAAGGTAAACAAAAATACATAGAAGGATTTTTACATACTTTGTAACAAAATTTCCCCTACAGCTATTTTAAAAAATTGCTCTGTTTCATGTTGGCTGTGTTTTAAAAATATGAACTTTCCCCTTCACGCCCAAATCCCCCACCATACCTACTACTACCCTTCTATCACTCTATACCCTCCTCCACCTCCCTCCAAACTTAACCTCACCTCCCCTCTAGCCAAATCCTAACCATCCACTACTTTCTCTAGCTCTCCCACTACCTCCCCAATACAGCGCATCCCCCACTTCTAATACCTTCCCTCACTCACCCATTACTCTTTAACCTCCTCGACCATCTTCCACCTCACCCAAACTTCCCCCACCTCCCACCACACACCTACCATTCTAGACCATTGATTACTTTTTGGCCTAACGAGGAACTCAATTATAATTTCCAACTCAAATAGTGCAGATTTTAACCCTTGGCTAAGCAAAGATTCCCTCAAATCCCCTTAAGCTTATTGGTAGGTAAACCGTAAACAATCTCAAATATCATTTGTTTAGATGATTCTTTTTCCATTGGTTTGGGGGAGATGAGGGATTTGGTTTCTTTGAAAAATGTGATAAGTATCAGTGTACATAAGCTTGAAAGATTCGACCGGGGAAGGTTTATACGGGTCGAGGATGAAGAGGGGAAGTTTATCAATAAAGGATCTCGCCAGGGTGAGAGATGGGATAGGGAGGATATGAAAATATTGATAGAGATAGCCTACCAGAGTTGACGGACCCCTCTTTCCGAGTAATAACGTAATTTGCACCGAGAAGGTGTCGGAGGTGGAATTGGGAAGCCAGAGGGACGACTTCCAATTCCCAAGGTCAATATATTTGAACGGCCCCCACCCCCTAAGAGGGTAGCTTCTCCAGAAAAAAATGAAGCCTATCTCTTTACTAACAACTTCTTAAGGTGCCCTCCACTTTTTTCTATCTCTTCCCCCAAACATCCAACACGTGCTCTTCATCCCTTTAAATTAACCCCCCCCCCACCATCCCTCTTTTAAAACCCCAAGGTGTCAGAAGCACTCCAATTTTCTTAAGTTGCACACATAAAAAAATCTATCCCTCTGATCCTAAAGCTTTTAACTTATAAACCGGATCCATGTTCCAGTTTAGGATTTACGATTTCCAGAGGTAAAATAAAACTTCCCAAGAAATTCCAATAAAAATATAAAACAAAACAAAAGAAACTCGAAAAGAAAATTCGTTTAATTTATTCATGCCTCAAGCGTCTTAAGAATATTGAAGGAGCTCGTGTCTACCTTAACATGTCGCTAAGTTATAACTTAAGAACCATTTATAAGGTCTCGTTAAAACTTTAAAGGAATATAAACCTTGTTAGATTATAGACGGGGAACTAAAATTGAGTTTCTATTTTCATTTTGCCATAAACTTTTTGAAAATCATCAAAAGTTAAATTTTTTTTTATTGTTGATATAACTAATTAAATATTGACTGATAAAACCAAAGAAATGTCCACTCGCCCTACAGACCACTCAACATAAAGTCGATTTAACCTACTATAGGTTTTTAAGCCACCAAAAAGCAATCAAATTTCAACCATATAAGCTAGAATCAGTGTTTAAAAAGATTAAATGACAAATAAAAGACAAAATTAACACCGAAAATTATTAATTAATCCTCAAAACTCACTGAGAACCCAAAGATAACCCAATTATCATCAAAAATCACCAAAAACAATCAAATTTCCACCATATTCCCTAGAATCAAGTTACAGGGAATTCACAAAACGAGCAGCTTGCTCTGCTTATTGAAGATGAAAACTATATTTCACGCTCGTTGATTTTTTTTAATTTAAAATTTTACTAGACGTCCTTAAGTAAAAATTGTCGAGAAATATGAAAAAATCTGGTGTTCTTTCATTAAAGTTTTGAAAAACTTAAAACGAAAAGCGTTTTATTAAAAAAATGTCAAACAGAGTTATTAAACGAGAAATGAAATTGTGAAAATTTCGTTTGGAAATAGTAATTTTTTTACATCTAGGGATAGCGTTTATAAGTCGGTTGTAAATCCGGCCTCCTTTGGACTTTAACTTGAAAAAAAGTAAGAGAACAAGCCCGCAGATAACAAAAAGCATTTTGTAGCTCGCAGTAAAACAGTGGAGTTGTTAAAACGGAGAAACTAGTTTATTTCCATTAAAGTTTAAACAGGACAAACAGCCGCAGCCGAACACAGCATCCCCTGTCCGTGACACACCAGGGCGAAACTCAAGCGAAAATTATTATTATTGTGAGGCGAAAATTTCTTCGGTATTGATCCCCACGAAGCGGAGCTTATGAATTTATGCAACCAGAGAAAATATTGGCCGGACAGTACGGGGAGTAAACAAAGTTAGAATGAACCTGGCTTAATGAGGCAACCCCGGTCTGGGTCACCAAAGGGACAATTATCAAACAGGGCGGGACCTCATAGCCATCCAAGCAAATATTGCAATAAATTGTTAATTATCTCATCTACTACAATACAGATAAAATACAATCAAGTGTAATTATACCTCTTTATATAAAACAGAGAGGATAATTTCAAAAAAACAACAATTTTAAACTAATACGGATAAAATTGCATCGATGAATGATTCATCGAAAAAAGGGAAAAAACTGGATTGGAAGAGGGTGTGAGAATTAATGGAGCAATCCATTTTGGGGTTAGGCCTGAGGGGTCTTTAGTCTCGGCGAAGGAGGGGGTTTGAAGTGGGATGAGTATCCTTTGGGGTTTCTTCCCGGGAAGCCTCCTTAGAATTGAAGGGTGCGAAACTTAACGGGTATTGACAGCTAATATCACAACACCCCCAGCCCTCAAGAAAGGTATAAAAAAATTCTTCAAAATCCACGTTTTGGAGTGATCTCTGCAGAAAACATAATGCAGACATGATTCAAATGCTACAACCGTTCAAGCTGTCCACTTAGTCTACATCACGGTTAAAATGCTGTCAACTGTTTTTAGTTTTCCATAGAGCTCCTTTATTAATTCACATCGTTTACTTTTTTTAACGTTTTTGGGACGTTTTGGATTGGAATATTCAAGTAATTAATTAGAAGAGGCGTGCAGTTCGATAGCGGAGCCTTCATCGTTGGAGATGCATGTCTAAAACGTGGCAGGCAACATTGAATTATAGATGCACTGAGTAGCTACCAGGTTGCACGCCAACATTTTTTATCTTTTGAAAGCGTTTTAAATAGCTTAAGACAAGCTAATTATCTTCAAGCATGAAAAGTCAATGGGAATCATCATAAAAAATAGTAGTTAGGGGGTGATCGTGAGAGACATGGTGGCGTAGAGGAGGGGTACAGACAGACAATTAGAATTTGTCTTATTTATTGGATATTTTTGCTTTTTACCACAATCAAAAAGGATGATTTTTAGGCCTAAAGTTTAATTTTATATAAAAGTTAAGTTTATTTAAAATCATCAAAAGGATCGTTCATTTTGTGAAACTTCCTGAGCTTTTGAGGCAATTTGAAGGCAATAAAAAGTCGAAGGGGGGAAAACAAGAAGAGGAAAAAAACTGTTCGTAGGAAATTAATTTCTTTATAAAAAGAGGAAAAGGGGGAGAAAAACAACATTAGAAATCTGAGTAAATTCCCCAAGAATGTGGGACGGGAGGGGTGGAAAGCCGGGAATGATTAACAGAAGAAAAAAAAAGCGCGCCGTCCTACCGTCGTCGAGGAAAAAGGTCCACGGCTAATTTTCCCCATTTCGGTCTACGGGTTGAGCCCCGGGGAGGGACGAGAGCAATGCGCCGGAAGTAAACGGACGGGAAGCCTGGCCCGAAAGGCGAACGGGGGTAGGAGGGCGGTTGAAAAAGTAATTGAATTGCCGCCTCTAACGATTAAGGGGAGAAAAAAGACGGGCTACGATTACGGGACTTGAGCAGAAAGTCCGTAAACGGATATTTATCTATACCGGTCAAGGTTTCTCTCTCTACCCCTATTTTTTCTTACAATACACCAAGACATGGAATGCGAACCTATCGATCCTCCTAGTCAGAGCAGGGTCCGCCTCCTCCCTCCAAAAGAAATTTAAACCTCCCGCTTTCAAAGCTAAATTACGGCTATCGCCTTGAACTATTCACATTCACACGAAAGCATTACATATATTAAAAGTCAACGAGTTATGCCATTCTTAATATTCGTATAGCTTCCGTTTCTCATACAATATACAGACTTCTGGAATTCCAAGTTTCGAATCTACCATGTTGGCAATCAATTTTGATGTTGGTCATGTTGTTAAGATTTTGATAAAGTGCAGGGCTTCTTGAACCGTGAATTTCGCCCTTTACTTGCCTTTTATTTCATAAAGAAGGAACTCTTTTTAAACAAAAGAATCTAGGGCAACTTGTTTTAAAAGTTTGAGATAAATTTGTTCCTTGTACGTGACTTTAATGACGACGCAACACATTTTTTATCGAACAGATATCGAATCTAATTTGTAATGTAACCTACATCAATATTGTTGAGCTAGCCCCTAAATTACTCCAGATGCATTACCACTTCAAAGGCCCTTTTGATCTTAATATGAAGCAATAATGTCATTGCATCTACAAGTCGATGTCCTAAGATAATTATTTAATTTTTAATAATTAATTTTCTATAAGATTGACCAAAAAAGGTCAATTTCATTTATGGAGTAAATTAATTATGATTAAAGCATATGAGAAATCGATGGTGTTTGATGAGCCCATTAAGCAATATGGAGCAATTATTGCGGGAACAGGGCGTGTCATCAACGTGACTACATCTAACTGCCATTAACTTGGAATACAAAGCACCGAAGGGCGCTGTATATTCTGGCTCTGATAATGGAAATTGTTCTAGGAGGTTAGAACGCGTATCTACATTTATTATTCGCGTACGAGTTCGGGTGATTATAAAATAGACGCGATCAGAGCCTAAAGCGTTCTTTAGTTATTGATGAGATCTAAGAGGCTATCAAACCCCTTCTAATAAGGACGGACCGTCGACTGTTCCTCCGAGGAGACTACCCAATAGAATATTCCATGTCCAGGCAACAAATCAGCTTCTAAATACTTGATACCGAGATGAGAACCATTCCTTTGGATAATTTACTCGTAAAGTTCACATAGATGCTCTAGAATGGCACCAGTGGGTAGAGGTTTCCAGTTCCCACCACTCTTACTATTCCTTCTCTAGGCGATTAGTAACAAACTGGCCTTTGTCCCTTGCAGCTAAACTTTAATTTTTATTATTTTTATGTAACCATTGTTATATGTGAAAAGAGATACGTAATTATCTTAATTACAGCACTTTAAATTTAAAAAAAATCATCAAATTCAGTCTAAAATATAGTAGTCGACAAAATGACGAGGGCTTAGCAATAATAGCCTACTAAATAGGATTACCACTCTAGGGCTAGCAAGCTTGACAACTATGAAAAATTAAGGATCACAGCTTTGAATATAAATGATCTTAGGTGATCACTGATCAGGAAGAAAAGGTCTGGTCTGGTAATTATGGATGATGTTTAACTTTCTCAAAAATTTGTTGAAAAACTGCCGTTTTCTACCGAAATCTCCATTTTTGATTGTGCGGGATTGGCAGAAGCCAGTCTCCCTCCATGGAATTTATATCAGGATTTTCTTTTGATCTGTCTGCCGAGTTTGAACCCAAAGAGTTTTTATTAGATGAAACATTTAATAATTATAATATCGTTAACGTTTTAGTGACTTAATTGGAAATTAATTTATAATTACATGGGACATACAGTGAGTGAATTAAGCCCGGCAGTTACTTGAAAAGGTAAATGGAATTTTCTTGTTTTACGAGCGGTGTGTATCCTCCACATAGCCTCCTCTCGTCCAAACCCCACCCCCCATAGAATTGCCTTTCATTTTAACCGTAATCTCTGCCAGGCGTCCGTAATTACTGCACGAAGCAACGCTTTAATAAAGGGTTAATCAAAAACGTAGGACCGTCCTTGTTATTAATACAGACATAAATAATTTCGAGTGGACCTAAACATGAATACCCTGGAGAGAGTTTTGTCCGACAAGGAAATCAAATTCAAAACGTTTTTCGTACTAAAAATTGTCAATTTTGATTCGCTTGCTTTTTTTTCCTCTTCTCTCTCAGCATGAAAACGTTTACATAAATGATGTAGAGAACGTGGATGATTTCTGTTACATATTCAACACTTTCGATTCGTATTTTTGTCCTGATAAATCAAACCTTTTACATAAAATTTATTTCACGATTCAGGTAGGGTTTAAAAATTCAATTTCAATTTTATTATATTTTTTTGCATAAAAAAAATTATTGTTTGCATAATTTTAAATTAAGATTAAACGAAAAGTAAACTAGGAAAACTCGTTCCTTTGTTGCTTTCATGATAGTTTGGATGTTTGTTCGAAAATTACCTGAAGGGAGTTTTGAAACAAGTGTAAACGTCGTGAGATGAATATTATTAAAGAACGGATACTTCAAAGGCTGTTGAAAACGGATGGGGGTAGAATGCTTCGGATTTGAAAGGCTAGCCTTTTGTAATTTCAACACCTGTGACGTAAAACGACAGCGGGCACTTAAAAAATTTGGTCCATCATAAGCTAAATTGAAATGCAAATGAAACCGATGAATATAAAACGAAACTGTTTTTTTCCTTCAAAACATTGAAGATGCGTATATTGAATAATCGATTGGAGTTTGAAAACTTTTCTTAGAACTTCTAGGTAAGTTGAGAGGAAGGGGTCGGTGTTTAAACAATGTCTATAAGGGAGGCGCTGCGTTGCTGTTAATTATGTAAAGGGATCTCTTGGTTGAGTCCTACAGACACTAACTGATAGTGCTCACTTAGAGTGGAGTAGTGTCCCATTGTTTATGCACGAACATCGCATTCCGTGGGTTTCTCGGATAACTTCATTCGAGGGCGAGGCTCTCTTAAAGCTCATCTTTGATCTCAAATGCCTTCACCCGTTATTGCTCGAATCAGTCAACCGACTCTAAACCTTCCCTCCATTCACTTTAAACGGAACTCGCATTTAAATCCGCATCAACTTAATTCTCATCCTTCGTTATTCGGGATTATCTTGTAATGACGAGATTACCAACACAAAGAAAATTTAAATAATAGCAAAATACATAATAAAAATCATGACTACTTTTAAAAATCTATTTTTTATTCCATGCTAAAGATCCAAAATATTTACATCATCTTTGTTTTTAGAATGATTTCGCATAGGTACTACTCTCGTAATTTTAACATTAGGTTTGATGTTCCATTTTGTTGATTTTCCTAGTTTGCCTTCAGCGGTCAATACAGACCATTCATGTAGAAAATGTCGACATTTTTGGCCTTTGAGCTATTACTAGACAAAGTTCAATTGAAATCGGTTTGGCTCCAAAGTTCATTTTGTCAGTTTTTCGTACAATTTTTTTTTTTTTTTTTTTTTGAAAACACAGAAAAATGTGCCATAAATCATATTTAAATAAATTTTTCTCCAGGAGAGACAAAACCTGAGGATTCGTGCAATCATGAGAGATTTATATCCGAAAATAAACCACTTTGTCTATACCGAGACCTTCCCCCGGAGTTGGGACCGGGCTTGGGAGTTTCAGCGCTTTGTGATGCTTTAAATTCCAATTTATCGTCTAAAACAAACTAAAACACCGATTTCGTAAAAACTCCCCCCCCCTTTTTTTTTAAGCGGATTTCCGTATTTTAATGAAGAATGATAAAGGTTTGTTTACATAAAAACTTAATATAATCGACAACGAACATCCGTAACATGAGCAGGTTATGTTTTTAGATCTATGTTATCGATATCATTGTCTGCATTTGAGAAACGACCATATTTATTTTGATTGCATGCCAGGAGCATACATACGATGATAAAAAAAGGGGTTCTAAAATCTAAGGTATCATTATGTCTTGAAATGGCTTCAACTGTCATTCCACCCGATAATTTCCCCATCGCCTATTATTATCTTTTAATAAGAAAAGATTGCTTTATGTCGTTTTAATGTAAGGGACACCTGTCCCTTTAGGATAAACATACCTTAGGATCTTAGTCGTTTTTTAATTAATACAAAAGTAGTTTTGAACTTATTGTTGAAGATGACAGGTTCAAAAACGTGCTATGGAAACACTCTTGGGTCATTAGGTCTAAATCCTCGAAGAACGCTTTAGGTCAGGTACTGGCCATTAGTACTTGGTTTCTTCTTCTCTATTTTCCTTTCGTAGAAGCTTAAAATTATAGAAGATTACATCCTACGAATTCACGAGTGGCCGATGAGTATCAGAATCCTAAAAAACCGAGATCATTTTTTTAGTGTTTTGACGGACTTAAAAAGCCGAAATCTATCTTCGTGGATCAAACTCATGACTATCGCCTCAGGCTTTGAATTTTTTCGGTAATTTATTCGAATAAAAATTTCTTTATATTCTGACATTTTAGTAGTAAATGAGCCTAAAAAGAATAATTATACAGAAAGAAAAACGTTTCGTGTCTTTCTTAGTTAGAAAACAAATTTGATAATTGTGAGAACTTATGAGGACGGATAAGGAAACGCCATATCTTGTAAAAAAAGGCCCAACTCGGCACTTTTCACCCCCGGGAGAGGATAAAAAAAGGGTTAGGTGAGAAGTTTTTAATTAAATAAGTTCCTTTCTTCATAATAAAGAGTTTAGGACCGGAGGGCAAACTTTACTGCTTAAGTTAATTGATGATTTTTTTTTTTTTTTGACTTTCTGAATTTTCTGATATGACAAAGGGTAAAAATTGTTGAAAACAATAGGGAACGTGATATGGCTTTGAAATGTCTAAATGGTTTAACGCCACCGGTTTTTTGTGTGTGTAGAACTCGCGTGCATTGTAGGCCCACACGGTTTTAGCCTTTTACTTCTTGACAGGTTGTGTGCCCCAAAACCCTAAAATCTCCACGCGATATAGAGAAAAAAATGGACGAGGGAGACCATGAAAGGGACCTTATAAAAAAATTGTTAGGGAAAAATAATAACCGTGATCTAATCTATCATTTTGGCTATCAAAAATTTTGACGTTATTGTGACATATATGACAATGGAGACTAAAATTATAATCCGAGACAGATGTTTTATAATAAAGGAGGTAAAAAATGCTTGTAGAGGGCTCTATATCGACCTGGGAGTGTTTTGATGAACTTGGCATGAAAAGGTCTGGTCTGCTAGTTATGGAGGTGGAACCCCCAAAACAGGAACATTCTCAAACAATTTTCCCAAATCCGTATATGTGGGGAACGCTGCCGCTAAGGTCCTACCCTGTATATGGAACGAATTTGGTGATGATCGTTGGTTTTCTACCGTAATCTGGAAATATCGATGGTTTTCTACTGCAAATCTCGAAGGTTTTCCACCAAAATCTCGAAAAATCGATGGTTTTCTACCGAAATCTCGAAGGTTTAAGTTTCTCCTCTTGAAATATCGATGGTTTTCTACAGAAATCTCGAAATATCGAGGGTTTTCTATCAAAATATCGATGGCTTTCTACTGAAATCTCGAAGGTTTTCTACCAAAATCTCGAAAAATCGATGGTTTTCTACCGAAATCTCGAAATACCGAGGGTTTTCTATCAAAATCTTGAAATATCGAGGGTTTTCTATCGAAATATCGATGGTTTTCCACCAAAATTTCAAATGTTTAAGGTTTTTTTTTTTACCGAAATCTCGAAATATCGATGGTTTAAGGTTTTCTACCGAAATCTCAAAATATCAATGGTTTTCTACAGAAATCTCGAAAATCGATGTTTTTCTACCGAAATCTTGAAATATCGATGGATTTACTCCGAAATATCGACTGTTTTCTACCAAAATATCGATGGATTACCACCAAAACATGGACGGTTTTCTACCGAAATATCGAAATATTGATAGATTTCCACCAAAATATCGACGGTTTTCTACCAAAATATCCAAATATCGATGGATTTCCTCCGAATTATCGACGGCTTTCTACCGAGATCTCGATATAGCGATGCATTTCTACCGAAATCTTTGGGGGCGAAGAACTTTTTGGAGAAAAAATTCTTCTTCCGTTTAAGTCGATATATCTTTAAAAGTCCGAATGAAAAGTAATAGCCGATTTTCTCGAGACTTTGATTATTTCTCATGAATTTATTCTAAGGGTTATCCTAGTTTATTCAAGAGGAGTGGATTTAGCAGACTGATCTGGGTTGTGATAAATCGAAAGGTTGCTTCGAGAAATAAATAGCCTACCCTTTCCGTGAGGGTGGAAAAGTAGATGGTAGCGGTGTGCGGGGGTGGGGGTTAACTGCTTTCGGTTGGGTAATGAAGTGGGCGGAAGGAAGGTGAGGATCAATCCGAGGACAAAGTAGTGTCCTTTGTCCTTCCACGATCAACAAGTAACTCACTCGGACTGATGAATCGTTCCCCGATCATTTACCCACACAAACCCACCAGCCTACGCACACTCGCACGTCCTAATGACTTTTCCCAGTCTCGCTCGGAAGCTTTGATTGATGGACGATCCGAAAATAAAAAAAACGCTTCCCCGCAAACATCAAAACTGCAACTAAACTTTTTTACGGCACATGTTATCCCACAAAAAGGCTTTTAAAACAACTTTAAATCGGATTTTAAACATTTCTCAAAGTTTAGAGGGCCTTGAATGAACTATGACAGTTACCGATTTTGTGTCCTTTTGAATAATTAGTAGCCACGATCTGATGTTACTTGACAGGCAAGAGTTGCTTTTGAATTTCAACCTCACGTTTGACAAGACAAACCGCCAACATTGATACCTGTTATTTATTATCAACAATAGATCTTTAGAGGAAGACAACCGAAATAAAAAATTCATTTTCCCCATATAAAGAAGAAAGGGAATATTGATGTACTTTAAAAAGTTTTCATGGGGTTTTGGTTAGAATTCATATCCATTTCTGAAGAGAACTGATTGACTGTGGCTAACGCAATTTGTCATGGAAAGCTGTTCACTCGGTCAGGGGTAAACAGAGGAAAAAAAATAAAACCGAAAGCGGCCGCCGGCATCCCCCATTCATAGCCGGCGTCCCTTGAAGTTTGAAGAATAGACGTCAATATTTCTAAAGGGGAAGGGAAAAAAATTGTTCAAAATTATGATAAAAACACTCATGGATTTCCATCACGTTTTTCTTCATCAAAGCAGACTGGATCGGCTTGTGGGAATTTACATATCAAATGTTCTTAAAAGCAGCATAATTAGTTTAGTCGATCTCGATGTTCGAGTTTCGATTTCCCAATATTTTACGCCCCCCCCCAAAAAAAACTCTAAAAGGTTCCAAACCTCTTAAAAGAGGTCCAATCTAATCAAAAAGGGGTTTAAATAAGATCTAATTTCTTTAAAAAGGGTCTAAATGGGGCCAAAAAAGTCTTAAAAGATCCAAACCAGTCTAAATAAGGTCCAATTGTTCTTAAAAGTAGCCAACAAAGCCAAAAAGGGGTTCAGCAAGTCAAAAAAGAGTCCAAGCTACTAGACAGAGCGTCCAAAACATTACGAACCACTAAAAACTGTCTAAAACGGTCAAATTACTATCTAAAACGGTCAAAATAACTTTCTAAAACGGTCAAAACTGTCTAAAACGGTCAAAACTGTCTAAAACGGTCAAATAACTGTCTAAAACGGTCAATAACTCTCTAAAACGGTCAAATAACTGTCTAAAAAGGTTAAATAACTACCTATCTAAAACGGTCAAATAACTGTCTAAATCTGTCTAAACTGTCTAAAACGGTCAAATAACCTTCTAATAGGTCAAAACTGGCTAAAACGGTCTAATAACCGTCTAATAGGTCAAAACTGGTTAAAACGGTCAAATAACCTTCTAAAACGGTCAAATATCCTTCTAAAACGGTCAAATAACCTTCTAAAACGGTAAAATAACCTTCTAAAACGGTCAAATAACCTTCTAAAACGGTCAAATAACCTTCTAAAACGGTCAAATAACCGTCTAAAATGGTCAAATAACTGTCTAAAAACGTTGAAAACTTTCTTAAACTGTCAAAATTGTTGTTTATTAACCCTTAAAAGAAGTAGTCCAAACCAGTCAAAAATGGGTCCAAAATACTTGAGATTCGATAAACTGTCGAAATTATTTTATGTATGTAATATAAATTAACAAAAAAGTTATAAATATGTACAGAAACTGGATGAAAATCAAAGGTGAGTTAGCATTTAACTTTTCCTAGCGGAGACAACGGTGAATTCCACTTACACTTTAAAAAGGTGAAAAGAACATAAACTGTCTTAATTCAAAGTCGTTTCATAAATCTAATTTAACTCTAATGCCCTTCCTTCAACATCTGCTCTAATTCTGACCCAGAACGGAAATGAGGTAAAAGATCCGCAAAGCAGCCTCAAGCTTGACCGGTGTTACAAATCATGGAAAGAGGCCGTATATTACTTAGGGCCCCTGTAAAGCGAACATTGTAGGGCCCCTTCGAAGATTGCTCGTGAGTCCTTTTGTGAAAGGAAGGGTGCCAGGTGTTCCACGATAAGACGTCCGATATTTCAGTCATTGTACCCAACCCCGCCTACCCCTAAACTCTGATTGGCCTCCTATTCATCCACGCACAAAAACGCAATATGAAACGTCCGACCAAATAGGACGAAAGGGAAAAACTCAATTGATTTAGCGACATTTTCATTTAAACTAGGACCAAAAGAGGAACCTTAAGAAAATTTTCATTTTTTAATTACATTGAGGTGAAGTCCCTTCGTAGGCCCATGAATTTATAACGAGAAGGGTCGACCCTTGTCAGGCTCTTTTTTTTCAAAAAGAGTATAGAAAAGGGGTGATTACGTGAGTGTCTGACTAGAGTTGTAAATAGTAATTAGCTAAGGGGTTGCCCTTCCCCTCGACACTCTGGATGTGTTCTGGCACATGCATTTCAACCGTTTCCTAATAAGTTAATTTACTAACACGAGCTCCCGAGAGAAGTGAGGCGTTCCCTTCTACCCTCAAACCCCTTTTCTTCCATGCAAACCTCCAGCTTTATTCAGCGGTTTCTCCACTTCATAGCAATCATATGCGTTCCAACTAGGTCACTAGGTTTCATTTCTTAATGAAAACTAAGATTTCTCATCACTTTTTATTTTAAATAATAAACCAACCGGAATTTTTGGTATTCCTCCAGCTCCATCATATTTTTTTATTATATTTTTTTACATTCCAGATGGTTCTTCCTTATTCGAGACGAAAACGTGACCCTTAGTTTATGGCCTGCTTTTTATGTAGACCACTTCACCCTTAAACTTGTTCCTCCCTGCAAAACTTGGCTAATTAAAATGTCATACGATGAATACTAAAATTTTAGGTCACCCTTATAAAAAAAATTAATTAATCTTGAAAATCAGAAGGGTTGGAAGTAATGAAAAAATAATTTTTATATTCATTACTCATTTAGAATTTAAAAAAAATGTTCAATTTTTATAACGAGATGTAATTTTTCTCTGGCATTTTTTATGAGGTCATTTATGCAGATTTAGCGAAGAATCCCGAGGGGGCCATTTGTATTCTGATATAGGGAGGTGACTTGGGAGGGTCTAACTGGATGAAGCCGGACTTGACTGAGTAGCTGATTTGACCTAATTCCTATCTCTCTCGCCCTTTCCCCTCCTGGAAATTCATTATCGGGAATTGGATCTTTCGAAGAGGAAGGGTTTCGCTAGAATGTGGTGTAGTCGGCGGAGGGTCGGAGGGCGGAAAGGAGGAGAAACTTGACGGCGACAAATCCTTAACGCGATCAAATGAGTTAACCCCTCTCTCATCCTTCCAGTCCTCCTAGTAATCTAATGCCCCCTTTTGTGATTCGATTGGAAAAAATAAAGGAATTAGAACAAGAAAAAAAATCTAAAATGAGAAAAACCCTCTCTAAACTAGAAGAATTTGTTTAAAAAATTGAACTAAGTTGAAATATGATTTTATAGGTGAATAAACAAAGTTAAAACGATAAATTTTTACTAAAACATAAAAAAAAATTTGATAATAAAACGAAAATTTTATTTATAGGCGAAAAAAATGTGAAAAAAGAGGTCATAATTTTAAAAGAGGTTCATAAAAAAAGTAAACATTCAAGGATTATGATTCTTGACAATTTCCCACCCTGAAGTGTCACTTGTGGAGAAAGTAATAAATTCCCTCCCCCAAGCATACGCTCTTTAAAAATACAATGGGACGCAGTTTTGGGATGTAATGAAAGCCATTATGGGGGAGTCTTGAAAGAAGAGAGGGAGGAAAGTGACTATTTCTGGTTGAGGAAGGACTGCGGGCGGTACGATATGTCGGCGGCCGGAATATGCGCCACCATCAAGGCTCTGGAGGATATCCGGTGAGCAGTAAGGGGTGAACCGCATCAAATCTCTATACATAATCTCCTCGTTAAATTTAACGATACCAGTTTGACTCGGCTTTGCACGACTCGTTGTTATGCAAATTTCACCTCCCGACCTACCCCCCTGACGTTTCGCTGACACTTAAATAAACAAGTTTACCCGTAAACTGAAACTGAAGAAACAGCGACGTTCTCATGAGACGTTTTTGTGGAAGAATGACTTTGAAACTTTTGGAATAACGAAACACTGTAGCAATTTTAGCGGTTCAAAAACTATGATTTTATCTGATGAGCTGAGATAAGCGCACTAAAGGAATCCAATTCAGGTGGAAAATAATCCTATTTTTAGCGAGTTTCTGGAGGAAGATAGCTATTGAGGTCACGGAGGCGCTTATAGGATTATATATTCGTGATCAGGACTTTTAAACCGATATTGAGCAACACCAAATTTCTCGACACCTTGAATTTGTCGGAAGCTTTTTTCGAATATTATTAACAATTATTTCCAGATAATTTAATTTGAAATGTATAAACCAACAATCCAGTGAAGCGAAAATGAATTTAGGACAATAAATCGTCCGTCCATTCGGTAGCTATCGATTTCGCCAAGTACCTACTTAACCAATTGACACGGTGAAATTAATAGAGCGATTGTGGCTTTCAAACAATTGCCGTCATAACAATAAGACAAAATGATTTATCACCCTTTTCCTCCATGTTTTTATAAACTAAAAATTGTGTCAGCTTCAAAATGGTATAAAAAGGGGAGGGGTCCGGCTTAATCCAAAGGTCGGAGGGAAAAACGTCAAAACGAACACTTGAAGCGAACAGCGGACTACATAAAATATGAACAGTATTTTCCACCCTCCCCCTATCCCGCGGATATATCGTGTATGGCGGCCAATTCGCTGTCAGCCTCCTTCCCCTACCATACCCTATTCTAGAAAATGATAATCTCCATAAATTTATAAACCCTATTACACCGGCTCAGGGCTCGGGCTTTGGTAATAAAATTTGTTGGCAGTCTCTATAGGATGAATTTTTTTCCCCTTGACCAAAAAAAGGTTTTTTCCAATAATCGTCTACCTGTTGATTAATCGATATTTATAAATAAATTACCGTTTGTTGAAAAATGTTGAAAGTTCTTTTCTGTTCAATATCAAGAAGGGAGCTCATACGGTCCGGTAGACGGCGATTCGTGGCTCAAAGGTCTCTCAGCTCAAAGGGATTTCCGAGGATTCGGCTTTCCTTGACGTTCAATCATTTTCTACCTATCGAACCAAGAAACCTGGAAGGTCGGGTTCGGTTTACCAATGGCTTAAGTCAAGATTTCACCTCAAATCCTTGTCCGGAATATTATTTAGAATCAAAATATGTCGGGTGTTTAAAAGGAAAGGATTGTCGGAATCCGAGATTTTCTTTCTCAAATAAATCAGAGGGCGAACAAAAGACAGTGACCGGGGCAATTAAGATAGAGTCACCAACTCCTAAATCACTTAAAGGGACAAACGTTGTCTTTCTGCCGGCCCGTCGGCTCGACTTTGGAGAAACGTTCTCTCGAACAGGATTTGACTTCGCTGACTTAGTCCAACTAAGTCCCTAAGGATTAATTAAACCTTACGTTAATTAACTTATCGATAGCCCTAGTTTTAATTAGCGTTTCACTCCACTCTTTCCCAAGGGGCTTTACACTAAACGACTGTTTTAACTGTTTCGTCCATATTAGTTTTTAATCCGATTTAAAAGTTCTAATTGTGTCGTTCCCATTATGACATCCGTTCTTCCAAATATCACACTTCCAGCAAAATGTCTTTTTAATGAATTATTATAATTGACAAACTTTAGAGGTTGAACTTTGAGATTAATATTTACATAAAACATCAACATTTCTGACCTATTCATAAAGCCATCATAAAGGTGGAATTTACATTCTGCACTTTCCTCCGCAACATATATCACTTCCTTAACGTTTTCTCTGAAAATAGCTTTACCCCCGCTGGCCACGACATTAATCTCACCTTCATTACTCAACCCGTCTTTATATTAATGAAAGCAATTAATTTCATGCTGCATATTCCCGTTTATCTGCTTACTCGAGGCAAACGTAATATAAACCCAAATTGTCCTTAAATCCTTCTTTTTTGAAATTAGTTCTGGAACGAAATTGGAATAACCGACAAAGGCGTTTATTGCTTTTGGTTGACTTGTCCTTTTTTTTGGGTCTCTGCAGTCCCTTTATTACCTGCATGTGGCAGGTGTGTTTTCCTCGGGGGCTACACTAGAGGCACCTGCTCGTCACAATTCCCAGGACCTAGTTTCAGGAAATTTAAGGTCGACACTCGAACTTGAGAGGATTACAGGACCTTTTCAAATCAAATAACCTTTTCTTCCCTCCATGTTTGTTTTCCTACTACTCCATTCAGTTTTAAAACAATATAATTTAATGCAAAGTAAATAAACGTCCCTTAAAATAAGCTTTTTGTGAAACACACAAGGAATGGGATCAAAAAAAAATTTTAGGGAGAAAAACAAGGGGGAGGCTTTTTTTAGCAGTTCAAATCAAAGTCGAAAGGAGGGGAAAATGTGTATGTCAAAACTTGCTTAAATCTGTCACAACAACGGGATAAAAGCCAGAGAGGGATGACAGTAAAAATAAGAAGAGAGAGAAGCCTATAAAATATATTTTTCACTAAAACTTTTAACATCACGTTTATTTTTTTATTTTAGTCTAGAATGGCATACAAACACAATTATTGCAATATTATAGCTTCGTACAATATAAAAAGGTTGCAAAATATGAAAAATTAAATAATTACGAGGTAGAAGGAAAAAACACAGAATGATATGGGTCGTGAAATAAAAGGAATGCCTTGGCGTGTTTGGCTGAAAGAAAAATAAAATAAGGTTTGTAATAAATTAAAAAAGTCGGTACCTTGTTATAGTCCAAGAATCAAAGGTTAAATTTTTTTGTTCTTTCAGGAGGAGGGTAGTCAGCTTAACTGGACTAGGTAGTGATAAGGAGGAGGGTAGTCAGACTAACTGGAGTGATAAGGAGGAGGGTAGTCAGACTAACTGGAGTGATAAGGAGGAGGGTAGTCAGACTAACTGGAGTGATAAGGATAAGGGTACTCAGGCTAACCAAAGGGCGAACTGATAGGGAGGATTGTGGTCATGACTAAATAGACTAGAGGGGAAGTCAGACTAACCAGACGTGGTGATAAGGAGGAGGTTAGTCATGACTAACTGGACTAGGTAGTGATAAGTAGGAGGGTAGTCATGACTAAATGGACTAGGTAGTGATAAGGAGGAGAGAAGTCACTATACTAGAGGGGAAGTCAGACTAGTCAGAGGTGGTGATTAGGAGGATACCCAGACTAACCTAAGGAGGTTGTATTCGGATGATGTTTTCGGCGAAGGAGTTCGGGAAAACCGTAGGTAGTAATAAAATAAAAATTTAATTTGAAGTTTAATTTATAGTACATCCCAAATTGAATTTGCAATTTTTATCTTAAAAGCATTTTGAGGGGTACCTAGGTACAATAAATCTTAAAGATTGGACGTTGAAATGAGCTATTGGTTCGAGGGGGAATTTACGATTAGTTCATGCTCTCGGTGCAAAGGTAATTTGAGGAACCTACCTGATCCATTGGGGGGCTTTAATTGTTCATTCCTTGAACACCAGGTAGTCCGATGGGCGTTCCTTGGTGAGCCGCATCGACCTCACAATAGGGAGAGAACTCTATTGTCCCCACGATCCAGCTGGTCCTTTTTTTCTCCTCTCTCTCCCGTTTCCTCTTTTTTTCTCATCTCGGCCACCGAGGTCTTCGAGCATTGAAAAGAGGACTTATCGCACATCTCGCCACGAGGAAGAATGTCTTCATCAAACCACCGTGCGGAGCAGATGTTATCGGATTTTGTTCACAAGTGCCCTTATCCCACACTGTTGAACGCGTATTGTAATTGATGGGCCTTTTTTGCACTCCTCCGAGTGTTTGAATTTCCTTTCTCTAGGTTCAGGCAAGGATGATAACTCGTGGTAAAAAAATGGCATTATGTTTTGAAAAAAAATCTTTTCATAACGAAGACTCTTGAGTAAACCAGTAGATCCTCGATATGAACATATCCTTGAAATGAATTATACTGTATGAAATTTTTAATGAGGAGATTTCAATTGATGTTTTTGAAGAGGAAAAAAGAGTTTATTGAGCGGGTATTGAGCTGTAAGCCCCCTTTACCCATCGCCTTTAAATCCATCACTGTTAGTCCCTCAAGCTTTACCTATCTAAAGCGAATCCATATTATCAAGCAGCAGCCAAAAAAATTCGGATTATCAGTCAATTTCACTTTCCATCTCGGTAAAAATGAAATAAAATGGAAAAGTTCTAACAATTTTTTTGCCCCAACGGGGAAGAAAAGATATTCCACACAATATAACGCAAGGGGAGGAAAAAAAGGAGGAAATGGGAAGATGGAAGGTGAAACGTAGGGGGTGAGAAGACAAGCCATCAACCCCGACGTAGAGACAATCGAGTTTGTTATAAACCATGTTAGGAGTGCGAAGGGAGTGACAAGGTGGCCCTTTTGGGACTCCTCCCTGGCTCTTTTTACGTTCTCGGAGCTTCTGTTCTGGTGGACAACCCGCGCGAGCCACAAATAACAAGACAATGGCCGAAATGGAGAGGACCGGACAGTGGATTGTGTTTGTCTTCTCCCCCTCCGTATACAGAGGAACCCCCGGCTATTATCCTTGTTTTATGGAGCGCTTTCGGCTTATCGCTCCCCGTGCTTGCGACGTTTGATCGATGCCTATGTAATATACTAAAATGTCTTCCTACCCCTCGTAGATCGTTCTCCCCATTTCTCTCATCAGGACCCTAATATAATTTCCCGAGATATGTACCGGAAGCACTTTACTTCATATTTTTCAAAATATTCTTCAAATTGTCATGTCTTTGATCTAATCATCGAATTCAAGAAGCCTTTACAATTTGGAAAAAAGGTCGGTTTTGAGATAAATATTTTGAACCGTTGAAGTGTAGAAAAGCTCGCCTCGGGCAGTTTTAGTTGATTAACATTTCATCTGAACTCGACCCCCATCCTGTCCCGCCTCTTATAAAAAATAAAGCTCCGTAGATAATCTCTAAATCCCTGAGATATAATCCTTTTAAAATACCGCAGATTAATTAGGCTGTTTAAATCAGATCAAGCCCCGTTTCATATCATTGTCGACACCTGACGTCTAATTAACTCATGATACGATGATTATTGCTTGAACGTCTCTTTTGGTGTTCTGATTACTAATTGGGCCATCTAGTAGTCGACCTAGAAGCTAATTTTTCATCACGTCATATGGAGGACGTCGTAATTATTCTTTTTATCGTGTTTTTGAGTCCTTTAGTTTGAAGGATGCCGAGTATATTTATGTGCTGGTAATGCCTCCCTTGCGACACGGCCGGGGGTTATATTAGCATGTAAATACCAGGGGTTGGCATCGGGGCAGTTTATCATGCGGTTCCTGGCTCGGATCCAAGTGAGGCTGACAGGCAGCCAAGGAGTCTTCCCAATATCATACTCCAAAATGCTTTTCAATACCTATCACTGAACCATTCCCATAGATAATTTAAAAAAATTCCCCATATGTTTTATTCGCTATTAGCTAAAAGGCTCTGAATCACTTAATGTCGCAGTTGATCAACCAGATAATATCTGGCTGTACGGGTCGTGCGTCATAGGAGGGGGCGTATTCAGATAAATCTTGTCCGATGCAGGCTGCACTGTCCCCTATGACAACAAAGATTAGAGCCAATAGTAAGGAATCGGTCATCCGTGAGAGGGAAATAAAAAGGGGAGAAAACGACACTGAACAGCACTTATTGTAATTATGGTCTGAAATGAACGATTCCCGATTTTCAAGTCAACATTATGGAACTTTTTTTTTCTCACGAACATAAATAAACATTAGCGGTAAAAAAGTAAATGGATGAGTTTAAATCCGTCTTGGGTGTCAAGAAAAAGAATGAGTAATGCTTTTATGTGTATAAAAAAGGGCGAAAGGTACACCTTTGGGCTGAGACAACGATGTGTGCGAGGACAAGAAAGCAACCAGCACGCAGAGAATTGTTGAGAATTCTCAACCCGCCTCAGAGAACACGTCTGAAGAATACATTAATCTCAACTGTAAAAATATACAAGGCGTGTTGGGTTCACTATATATTTCCCTAAGGTACTAAATTTCCATGCCGCGCTCGTCCGACAAAACCTCCAGGTTTTCACTTGTATTTTACACTTAAAGGTTTCTTTAGTCGACGCTCCTGTCTTCAACTAATCGTCTTTTTTATGAACCATCACACTGGAATGCGTAAAAACAAAATCCGACAGCGGAAAGATTAGGTAGGCATCATGCAGGATCAATCAGAATGCACTGAGGAGAACGAAAATACATGATTGAGGTGGAGGAAGGTTGGGGGAGGTGGAGGGTGGTAAAACGGTGGGGCTTAAGGGTTAAGTGTGATGGAGGAAGGTTTTAGTTGTTGGAAAATCAGGAATTGTGGAAGTTTGAGGGAGGTGAGGGAAGTTTAAAGATGGCAGGGAAGGTGATGGGAGAGTGGCTCTCTTTGGTTGACTCTCCTGTCTTCAACTATTCGTCTATTTTACGAACTATCACACTAGAATGTGTAAAAACACGATTTAACAGCAGAAATAAGCAGGATGAATCAGAATGCTCTGAGGAGAACAAAAATACCATTTTAATCACATTCTTTATTTAAAATATGACTTTTTACAGGGTTAAAGCATCCGACTTTTGTTATTCGTTAAAAATTAAATAAACATTTCGTTAAAACAAACCTTTCAAACAGATTATTGTTAAAAAGCAATGATTTTATTAAAAATTGAACCTTTTAACCTGTTATTTTGAAAAGCAGGCAGATTTATCTTCAAGAGTTGTTTTCCGAATAAAAAATTCATCGAACAGCGATTTGAAACTTTTACCCTGCCTTTTGCCGTATTAAGGGGGCCGTGGGGTCTCCCCCAAGAGAACGTCAGATTAAAAATTAAAACCGTCGGAAGCCGGATTTCGCTCAAAGTGCCAGATGGACAGATATTTAGATGGGATAAATGTTTCTATCACATGTACGAGTTGTCACAGTTATTGGAACGCCCTGGGGGCGCCCGCATGACTTCTAACGTCTTCTCCCATAAAGAATCACCGTTAATTACTCGGAGACAATAAATAACATTTTCTTCCTTCGTTTTTTTGTTGATATCAAATATTTATAAGCTCCGATGTCAACTCGCATTATTGAGCTTTTATTTAGAACGACTTTCTACCACTTTTTTACCATGCACCCCATGAATTCCGGAGCAGTTTGCTTACGAAATTTAACACGGTGTTTGAACAGGGCTTGAAAAGCTGATAACCGAAAGCGGACGCACTAAAATTGAACTGCTCCACCACGCTCCGAAGAACACCGTATTGCGAATTTAAAAAAAAACCAACGGATTTTGTGGTTTATATAAATAAACAATTTTTTTTCTTAAAAAACGCAATACGAACATTGAGTACATTGTTAAAAAAATCCACTTTGGACCAATCTTTGCGCCCACATACCTCATCATGTAATTCCTTTTTTTGTCCAAAAGTTACAAAATAGTAGAAAATGTATTAAAAACAACAAAAGGTAACCGAATGCAACTTAGTGAAATTTCAATTACTGTGCTTTAATGAGTGTGTTTGTAATATAAACAAGGTTTGTTGAGTTCCGAATAGCCCTAGATTTAAATTAAATTTATTCCGTTTGATTTGTTTTAAATTTAATGCGTTTTTTTCAGTAAATCAATGGATATGGAGAAAAAGGTTGGAAAAAGTTTGATAGGAAATTGGATTTTATAATTGGAGCGCCTGTAAAAGTCCAAGGGTGGCGAAATGGGCCCCCAGCGGGTTACTTAATAGAAGGGGAATTTTAGGGCGTAATAAAACAAAAGCTGAATTAGGGAGAGGATAAATCCGTAAGCGTTCAGCTGCACGTATTTCACTATCGTTAATGTCGATTGTGGGTTCGGTTTAAAAATAAGGCGGTCGGGGCTGAAAACGCACTTGCCCTCACCGCATCCCTGCGGTGACCATAAAACGACAAAATATATCACCACCCTTCCAAAGATTCAAATAATTTACAAGCTAAACGATTGAGCTTATTTAGAGTCAATTCCGAAAGCAACTGTGGCTCCCCAATGATCAATTTTTCAATGGAAAATAAAGATTCATTAAAAGTGGAATTAAAATTTTTTAAAGGTAAAGCAATTTCGAGGAGATGTAACATGCAAATTCCCTTCATTACGGGGGGCGAGTTGTCTAGAACAATGTTCGAGGTAGAAGCTTAGGGTAATTAAGCGATTATAACATCCCGAGCCTTCTATCGCTGTTGCTCCACCTGAGAAATACACTCAGTTTCTATCTTTTAATCCAAACAATAAAAAGGCTTTAGGTGCAAATTTAACCAAAACAAATTTCGAAAGCGCTGTAAACTTTTGTCGTTAAAAATTCCCTTGATGTCCTCTCATGTAAAATTGGAGAAATTGATTCACATATGTCAAGATAGGTTATCATTAGCGTAGCGAAGTTAAGGGATCCCTTTGTGGGTTCTCTCGAGCCCTAATGACACTATTCCCTTGAGACCATGACGTCACTAGGGGCAAACAAAGTTAGCATCGTGAGGGGGACACAATCAAGGAAATAGGATACGAACTTCCCTCCTTTTACCTCCCCTTTCTCTTTCTTCATAATTGTTTTCTCTCTTTGGTCCGGGCAGAAAATGAGGGTGATTCCTACATAACATATTTATCCAAGAATTAAATTGGCTCTTTCAATTAGTCCTTTCCTCGAGTTTAAATTGTCTGATCTGAAGCAATTTAATAATTTTCTCTTCTTTTTAAAGGAAGCAAATGGCATAATGGAGAGCAACTTTTATGTTTTAATGGAAGGGGCGGGAAGAATTTAAAACCCCTTAAAGGGTTTGAGAATGTCAACAAATATTACGCTTCGAGAGTAACTTTTTCTTTTTAAACTTTAACGATTATAAGGGCATCGATTTGTCACCAAAGTTGGGGAGATTTTTTTTTCTCCTATGGGCAAGGATAATGACCAAGGGTACATGTGCTGCGTTAGTCACTATTGGATTAGTCATGGATTAACAGCATTCGTGTGGGAAAAGGATCAATCAACTGCAACTGATTTAAGCTTAATTGTTTCCAAATGAAATTGTTTAAACATAAAATTCTTCACTTTTTGTTCTTTCGATAAAATCAATTCCGATGTCCGAGAGTGAGCGCAATTTACCGCTCGAGGTGACCCTTACGTAAAAAAACAAGACAGAAGGGACAGCGTTCCGAATGAAAGCTCACGCGACCCTTTTTCTCGTCGAAATATTTTAATATAACAGGATTGGGAAAAGCCGGTGCACCTCCAGTCATACCTTTTCCTTCCTAAATATATTATACCGCCCACGGCACCAGTACTGCATGGAAAAGCATTATTGGATTATTTCTTCTACATGTTATTTTTTTTCCCCTTCTTCATCTCTTACGATGAAAGGGAACGCAAGTTAAAAAAGATTATTGAAAAGAATATAATATTATAAACTCAAGAATCGTATTCAAAACTGCACTATTTTCAACTTTCTCGAGGAAAAAAAAAAAGTTTTATATTTTGTGTAGAAATGTTTAGTACTTGCTGTAAGTGGCATTTAGAATTTTATTTTTCTTGCACTACCTGAAACTGTGTAATGTTAAAATATCCTGTTACCTAGTAAGTTACGAACTAAATGAGATCTTTTATTGGTTTTCAGTCGGAGTTCTTAATTAGTTTCTAGTTTTAGAAATGAGGGTGAAATGGAGCAAGTTACAAGAAACTTATATTATAAAATACGTTGAAGGCCTGCCCGAACTGGGGAGTTTAAGTTTAAATTTAAATCAAACTTCTGGCCTAATTTAAAAGTTAAATTTTGTAAATTATTTGTTTTAGTTATTGTAGGATTTTAAAAGTTGAGGATATAGGGCTTTCTGGTCACGTTCTTTTCGCTAGACGTTAAGGTAAATTATTCAACCAAATCGTGTTTATAAAACATTAAAGGGTTCCCTTTGAGGAAACTAACGTTCATTGAAATATATAAAATATAACTATTATACAAAAACATTCTTTTGGATTCTTTTGATGAAGTTTTAGTTAAATGGATAAATATTTTATTTCCATTGATTGCGAATGTTGCCGGAACCTCTGATGTACACGAAGATTGGCGTCAGTTTGAATTAATGATGAAAGCGACTTGACTGTTTAAACACCCCGAAGGCAAAACGTGCCTCTTATAATTACAGGGCTCTTTAATTATGCACCTCCTCATCAAAGACACCGAGAAGAAAATCAACTGTCGAAAGGATTTTATTACCGCATGTAGGTCAAAAGCACAAAAGAGAAAACTCCCCAATAAGGGTTGTACGATGAATATTTTGATTAACCCTTTTTTGCACAAGAGAAGACGAAAAAATGGTGGGGGATGAAGGAATAGTGCCAATATCAGGGGGTCCCAAAGCATTTGGTTAGAGATAGATGGAACCCTCCAAGGTTTATCCCATTTGAAAGTCATCCCCTGTCTGGTTCCCTTCTTCATCTCGTGGGTTTTCCTTGGAATAAATCATCCCTTGGAAGTCTTCCATCATCAGCCTACAGGAGAGAAAAAAAAAGGGGAGAGTTTTAACAATTTTCTAAAGTAAAGCCTTCCCCCAGAAATGTGCACCTGCTGAGTGAATCCACTTTTTTGTAATAAACCTTCAGGAGGAATCTTTCCTTTTCTTATTGCTTCAGTTTAAATCCTTTTATTGGAGATATTGCATTTTCCCTAATTAATTCAAGCACACGCACGAGTAGATCAATTGTGTCCACTTATAATTCCAAAGTCTACTCGATTAGTGTATGAGCCCGTTATGAACAACGCCGTTTCTCTGAAATTATTGAGTTTAACCTCCCAAAGGGAAGGTTTATGTGAGGATTAAATTCAAATTTTTACCCTTCTCGAGCTAATATCATGGCTCATTTAGCTTCTATGGTTTAAAACGAATATTATTCCATACTTGAAGATTGTCTGGGTCTCTCTTGGGATTCCCTGGAATCTAGTCAACTCCTCTTGTAAAAGAGGGGAGAAATCTGCATATTTAAAAAAATTGAATTTTACATGAGGGTTGAAAATTTTAATCGTTTATTTTCGTCCTCATCAATTCAACTCGAGAGGTCGATTCCATATTAAAAGGGTCAGGGTAATACAATATTGGGCTTAATTCGAGTTCAAAATTCATTGATCAGCTCGCTTTTTAAATAATACCTATCTAAACATTTTATGATGTTCGGCTTTGATTTTGTAGAGGTGAAAGGTGCCTTTTATGTAAATGACTTTTTGTAAGGCAAGGTGCATTGGGAAAGGCACTCCCGAGTCTGGGCTTAATTAGAAGGGCCTCCACCTGCGTACAGGTGCATTTGACATCGAACAGGTGGAAAAGCAGGTAGAAAGGATTGAACCTTAAGATTTGATAACATCAAGAAATTTAATAATAACAAAGACAACTAAATTTGTGTTTAAAAACTATAAAAATGTCGCTTTTGTGTCTACGCCCAATAGAAACATTAATTGTCGGTCTAACAAACCGGAATGTCCGCTTGAAATTAGCAATTGTGATTGGGCTTGAACGTGTTGTAGTACGTGATGTACCTACAACTAGGGCTCGTTCATGATGAGTTACACAGGTAAATACAGCTTTAGCCTCACTTCGCGTAAAACGGTCAATTATCGCTTTTCCGGCATTTGAAAACATAAATTCTTTCCTTTTATTTGTTTGTTGCAACAAAATATCTTTTGTGTCCGTCCCCTTTTTGAATGAATGGGTTCAAATTGCGGTTGTCAACTTCCCGAACTTGGAAGAATTGAATCTGCTATTCAGCGTGTACAATTCGATTGAGGGGTAAAAGTAAAGGGGAGAAGGGACGTCGACCGACACTAAATTAAATAAACTTTCTTTCAATAATTCATTTCGTTCAACTCGTTTTTATATGGATTTAGGGTGACCGATGAAAGTTTTCATACAGCTTTTTCAATTTTTAGCAGTAGAACATTAAAATACTGGCAGAAAGGGTCTCTTTTGGTCAAAAAGGGTCAAAATCTGGCTGAAAAGGGTCAAAATCTGGATGAAAAGGGTCTTTTATTGACAAAAAGGGTCAAAATCTGGCTGAAAAAGGTCTTTTCTTGACAAAAAGGGTCAAAATCTGGCTAAAAAGGGTCTTTCTTGTCAAAAAGGGTCCAAATCTGGCTAAAAGGGTCTCTTCTTGTCAAAAAGGGTCAAATCTGGCTGAAAAGGGTCTTTTCTTGACAAAAAGGGTCAAAATCTGGCTGAAAAGGGTCTTTTCTTGACAAAAAGAGTCAAAATCTGGCTGAAAAGGGTCTTTTATTGACAAAAAGGGTCAAAATCTGGCTGAAAATGGTATTTTCTTGACAAAAAGGGTAAATATTAGGCTGAAAAGGGTCTCTTATTGTCAAAAAGGGTCAAAGCTGAAAAGCGTCTTTTCTTGTCAAAAAGGGTCAAAGCTGAAAAGGGTCTTTTCTTGTCAAAAAGGGTCAAAAGCTGAAAAGGGTCTTTTCTTGTCAAAAAGGGTCAAAATCTGGCTGGAAAAGGTCTTTTCTAGACAAAAAGGGTCCAAATCTGGCTAAAAAAGGTCTCTTCTTGTAAAAAAGGGTCAAAATCTGGCTGAAAAGGGTCTTTTATTGACAAAAAGGGTCAAAATCTGGCCGAAAATGGTATTTTCTTGACAAAAAGAGTCAAAATCTGGATGAAAAGGGTCTTTTATTGACAAAAAGGATCAAAATCTGGCTGAAAATGGTATTTTCTTGACAAAAAGGGTAAATATTAGGCTGAAAAGGGTCTCTTATTGTCAAAAAGGGTCAAAGCTGAAAAGCGTCTTTTCTTGTCAAAAAGGGTCAAAGCTGAAAAGGGTCTTTTCTTGTCAAAAAGGGTCAAAGCTGAAAAGGGTCTTTTCTTGTCAAAAAGGGTCAAAATCTGGCTGAAAAAGGTCTTTTCTAGACAAAAAGGGTCAAAATCTGGCTAAAAAGGGTCTCTTCTTGTCAAAAAGGGTCCAAATCTGGCTGAAAAGGGTCTCTTCTTGTCAAAAATGGTCAAAATCTGGCTGAAAAGAGTCTCTTTTTGTCAAAAGGGTCAAAATAATTTATCTGAAAAGGGTCAAAGTCTGTCTAAAAGTGTTTTTTTTTCTTAACAAAAATCGAGTCGAAATCTGGCTGAAAAGGGTCTTACCGAAAATTGAACTAAGAGATTTAAATGACATTGAAATTGATTTTTTATACATTATCATAAAAAAGGGTAAATTATGATTCATCAAGTATTTTGTTATAAAACCGTAGGGGGCGAAGAAATTAAAGAAGACTCGTAAATTCACTACTTCTTGGTGCTCAGGGGAACAGTAAAAACAAGTATAAAACTGTTTTACGTTCATCTCAGGCTCACCCTTGAAATCCCCCTCAACTCCCGGATCTTATTGACTTTTATTGATAGTTGCCTCCGATGTGACTTTTTTCAACTCATTAATCTCAGCTCGTCTTTAAATCCATAAATAACCCCTATAAAGAAAATAAAATTGAACATTGAAACACGAGAGTTAAAAAAAAAGGGTTTACTCGGAGTTTTTAAGGGTAGTGACAATGAGTGAGTGGACCGAAAATGGGAAGCTGGGCCTCTTAATATGTGAGAGATAGTGGGGGTCTCTCTTTCATCCCTTTCTAGGACTCAGGGCACGTCCGTCCACTAAAAACACTCTCCAACTCCCTCCACCCCCGACACATCCTTTCCCCCAAAAATATACTTCTTGATTTCTGTTCCATTTCTGGAACTTATCTAGATTACAAAACAGACGCTTTATTAAAATTTTAATATGAAAAATGTCTTTTTTTTCTTGAGTTTCCATTGTTTTTCGACCTAGCGCTTTTAGGGTAAAAGTTCAAAAGAGAACCATTAGAAGGCCGCCCTATTTTAGGACTGCGAAATCCCATTCTTACAAATACAGTCGCCATCATAAAACCAAAGAGCCCCTACTTTGTGTAACCCTTTCACGAAAGAGTCTGTTCCAGGCCATTCACTGTGGAAACAGGGCGGTTCTTGAAAAGAAGAAAATTTCGAGGATTTGGTAAATCCTTCGAAATTGTTAAGTTTTCAAATCCTTTTTATTTGAGATTAAATCAATTTTTAAACAAGTGATTTAAAATTCCCCTACGATTAAGAAAAGGATTCTTTTTAATGGATTTCAAGAAAAACTTTCCTGTTTCAATTCATTCTCTTTCTTCTTTTCTTTCAGATATAAAAAATACGGAATTCCAGAGAAAAGAGCAATAAGTGCCCCTCCGGGGCTTGGATCTGACAAAGTATTGTGGAGGGGGTGGGTTACTTTAAAATGTTATTAAAAGGCCTTGTGACATTAATAAGGATTTATTATACTTGTGTTGTCCGGGAGGTCCTTTTTTCCATATAAAAATAGCCTGTTTTGAGTTTTTTCAAGTCAAAACTTTTTTCCTGTTAAAGAGTTAATCAATCTTTTTGTAAAAAACGACTTTTTTTCATTTCCGAGGCTGCAAAGAATTTTCAAGTGGGTCAATAGTCGAAAACAGACAAGTTGATGAAGATTTTTATAGAGGTTGGAAAAGAGGAAGTGGGCCAAAAACAGGAAATCGAAACTGGGAGACTGTGAAGGATTAAAGAGTTTCTTCCTCGAAAAATTAAACCTGAGGGAAAAGTCCTTTTTTTGACAAGTGAATATTACAGAATTCTTTAGGGGAGGATTTTTTAAAAGGGACAAAAAAGCAATTGCGAAATAGACTTTTTTTATCCTTTCCATCTGTACAATTAAATTGTGAGCCTTATTACTCTCTCCTTATAAGAAAACGAGAGGCTCCCTCATTGAAGAGCATAAAAACCACATCCTCATTGGACACTCAAGGGAAAACAAAATTAGATTTCTTCCCGACAGAAAAATACGAAGAAAGGAAGGGTGGTTTAATGAAATTATACATTCCGGTCCTTCTTGTCCTATAGAAAATGAGAAGGGTGTAAAGAAGTTGATTCATACCAATTAGAGGGACGCCCCCTTTTTTACTCTCACGCCTAAACAATGCTTATTTTCAATTTTCACTTTTACGTGTTTTTCCTTCAATCAAATCAACTTTAAAACGTACCTTTAATAATGGATGAACTTTAGGCTTGTCACAACCTGAAAAAGAAAGAAAATTGTTATGAAAATCACTCAAAATTTTCGTACCATGAATAACGTGCGATGTAAATGGACAATTAACTCTCCCTGATTATTACATCCAATCAACGATACAGGCAACAAATTACAGAGAATTGTTGCTTTTACGCTTTTTTAATCAAATTTTTTATTTATTATTTTTGCTTCTTTTGTTAATTAGGAAATTTTTTTAATAGGAGAACTTTGATTTTGATCATAGCGTTTATATGAAAGTGAAGGTTTCCCTTTGAAGTTCCTAAGATTTTAAGTCCCTGTGAGCTAAAACATAAGAAAACACAAACGAGGAATAGCAAATTTTGGCCTTGGAACTTGGATTTTTACCGAGACGTCTACTAGTCGATTTCAGTCACGAGTTGGGACCGGACTAGGGAATTTAAAAGCCTGTTAAGGGTGCCCAATTCTCATCCCACCCTTGTTTTAACTTGTATATGAAGGGCCAGGGATATGAAGGTCATTTTTCGTCGATTTTGTGATATTAGGACTATCGAGGGGCTATGAAGGAGTACATCTGGTACAAAAACAAGGGGGAAAAGATGAGAATCGTCCGAAATGTGCATGTTTTATTAGGGGTAAGGGGGAAAATAGATGCCCTTTTTTGGATTTTCCACCCGGAAAATTGAAATTTTCCATCAAAAATGCTTATTTAAAAAAAAAATTCAAAAATGTTTCCTATTATCTAGAAAATTCACAAAATCCAAACCTTTCAAAATGAAAATCCGTGGAAAATCCGAGTCGGGAGTACAAAAAAAAAAACGAATTTTCCCCAAAAATTTGCGTTATCGCTCAGTAAAATCAAAAAATAAATTAATTTAATTTTAAAGAAGAAAAAAAAAATCATGCTCTCTGATAACTTCAATTTGAAAATTGAGGCGGAAAGAAAGAAAAAAAAAACCAAGTTGACAAAGCTTTGTCACATCTTAAAGTGTTGCCTTTTTGCCAGATGTACGTTTTAATATTTGAAGTGGAAAAGAACGGAGAGAATTTTCAAAGTAGGAGGAAAATAAAAAAAAAGAGGCAGAGAGTGACTTGTGAGAACATTTGGAGCGTGAGACGTGGTCAAATATGACTAAAGGCGAGAAAAGAGGAAAGTAAAACTTTTACACTAATCCAGCTAAATGGAGGAGTGGACTTTACGTCGGGGCCGATAAGTTTGACGTTCCGCTAACAAGCTAAGAGCTTCAAAACCCTCTCTTCCGTCCTCTCGACGTGTCCCTGTTAATTGTCGACAATGTCACACGATTCCTCTCTGACCACTCTCAAAACCCTCAGATATATAAGAGGGCTGTCACAACTTCGTTGTATCCGTGTTTATCACAGATCCGGCTATCGTAATGAAAGGATTTTTAGAGTTTTTATTTTTGAAAACTTTTTTATTAAGATTTTCGAGAGTTTATATTGGGAAAGGACACGAAGCTCGCAGGTGTGACGACTCAATTACTTATCCCTTTTTCCCCTCCCTGGGTTTCCTGTAATAGAACGCTTGGACACGAGAAGTTTCCAAAAGAACAAGAACCTTTTTTTCTCAATAAAACTACTGTCTTAATATGTACCAAGCCTTATTTGATTTAAATCATTACTTTTTTGCTCCAACTATTGGAGTAAGGTACGAAATGTGCGTGATTTTACTCATTTTCAAAGATTTTTACGCAGCACGCATTGACCTTATTGAACCATTTCGAACAGATTAAAAAACCCTATTTCGACAAGAAAAGACCCTCTTTCGACAAGAAAAGACCCTCTTCGACAAGAAAAGACCCTTTCCGACAAGAAAAGACCCTTTCGGACAAGAAAAGACCCTTTCCGACAGGAAAAGACCCTTTCCATTAAGAAAACACCCTTTTCGACAAGATAATACCTTTTCGACAAGAAAAGAACCTTTTCTGCCAGATTTTGACCCTTATGACAAGAAAAGACCCTTTTCGACAAGATAATACCCTTTTCGACAAGAAAAGACCCTTTTCTGCTAGATTTTGACCCTTACGACAAGAAAAGACCTTTTCTGCCATATTTCGACCCTTATGACAAGTAAAGGCACATTTCAGCCAGAATTTTAATGTTCTGCTGATAAAAGTATTGGTCCTGGAGCTTGCCCAGAGACACGAACTTTCTCAAAGGTCTACAGATTTCGGGGGATCCATAAATTTCGGGGGGAATGAATCCTTTTTTTCTAACATAACTTGAATTTGGTGATAATTTTATGAAAATGGGACTAATTTCACTCAAACACATCATAATTACCTAATTAGGTAGTTAGTTAATTAATTAATTTTTGGAAGAAAAATTTTTCAATCATAACATGAATTTGGTGATAATTTTCTAAAAATGGGACTAATTTCACTCAAACATATTATAATTACCTAATTAAATTGAGAATTTTTTTTTCAATCATAACTTGAATTTGGTGATAATTTTATGAAAATGGGAAAATTCAGTTAATTAGTCATAATTACCTATTTACATAATTAATTAACTAATTAGTTAATGAAATTTAATCGGGACCAAGTGAAGATTATTTGGTTAAAATTTGGTGAAGATCGGACCGGTAGAAAGCCCGTAGCACATTTTTGCAAACTTTAGACAGACATATCTCCGCCATTTTGTCGAATTTCAAAAATCGCTCTCGTCACTTTCAAGATAACCACGAAATGAAGATTGTGTGAAAATTTCGTGAAAATCGGATGAAAATTGTGGCCGTGAAGTGTTCCGGAAAAAAGGCGACGGACGGACGGACGGACGGCCGGACGGCCGGCACCACAGACAAAGTCATGTCCGATAAAGATCAAAAGTCAGTTTGACCCTAGGGGGTCTGGAAGACCCTTCCCCGAAAACCCGAATCCGACGGTATTACAATAACTTCTCTTTGAGAAAGTTAAAATGGAAAGCCTTGGTGTACGCAATATGAAAATCTGGTCCACTTGTCTTAACCCCCTGGGGATAAAAGGGGGAACTGCAGGATCGCACAAAATGGACTCTCCACAGCATCTAATTACCTGCTCTACTACCAATCAGATAAAAAGTAGGCGCTCCGTATATACATAACCCTCAACACATGTCGACATTGAGGGTCTTTTATTTTTATTTTCGAGATTTCCCTCATTATCTCAGGGTGTAAATTCGATTTAAATATGTATTTATATAAAGTAAATCCCCGGCGAATTTTCCTGATGTCTTAACTTGTTAGTGGCCTCGTGAGAATCTATTTTATGTTAACAAAAGGTTGAAACAGAGAAACTTGGAGAAAGGGGCGACGGTTCGGGAGAAGGGGGAAGAGACCTCACTTGCTCATGCAAATTGTTAGCACGAACCCCCTCCACCCCCATCACACACACTAAAACACAAACGCTGAATTCTCCCTCTCACTCCCTCCCGAAGTTAACATATTTTAGTGTTTTCACATGGAAATGTATGCCGATGATTTAATGTATTCACGACCATTACGAAAACACGTTTGCATGATTCCGTAAGAATACCCAACTTAAATTTAAGAAAAATACAACTCCTGTATAATATTAAAGTTTATTTCCTTATTTTTATTTATTGAACAATTTAAATGTTTTCTTTATAATAAAAACCCTTATTTTGTTCATTATACGCTTTCCAAGGTCCAGGTATTGAAGATATAACTTAGCAATTTACGTGCCAACCCTTTTTCTCGTCTCTGGTAATAGGAACGACACGAAGCACGTATAACGCATGGGAGTTCATACCTCTTATATAGTTCTTTTTATGTCCCTCCACGCAGACCTTACATTCTTCGAAGATGCTCGGAGAATATAAAAGCTATTTACTCTTGCGAAACAAGGCCGCACAGTTTCGTGTGTTTTTATAATATTTCAGCTTTTCCTTATTATATCTAGGAATTTTTTTTTAGTAGGGAGAACATGTAGGTCGACAAACACAATTTGTTAAAAGATCAAAACATAAAGAAAACTTTTTAGCTTTCGTTTGAATGCGTTAAAAACAGTTAAATGAGAAACTCTAAAATGTAAATTAATTTATGAAAGGGTAAGGGATGACCAAAGAGTTAACATTGCAAGGGCTAACATTAAAAAATGGCTTAAAAGGGCATTTTCTTGTGAAAAAGGGTAAAATCGGTCTCAAAAGGGTCTTTTCTTGTTAAAAAGTTTCTTTTTGTGTAAAAAAAAGGGGTATTTTCTTGTCAAAATCTTTTCTAGTCGAAAAAGGGTCTTTTCTTGTCGAAAGAGGGTCTTTTCTTGTCGTAAGAGGGTCTTTTCTTGTCGAAAAAGGGTCTTTTCTTGTCGAAAAAGGGTCTTTTCTTGTCAAAAGATGGTATTTTCTTGTCGAAAGTTGGTATTTTCTTGTCGAATGAGGGTCTTTTTTTTGTCGAAAGAGGGTCTTTTCTTGTCGAAAGAGAGTCTTTTCTTGTCGAAAGAGGGTCTTTTCTTGTCGAAAGAGGGTCTTTTCTTGTCGAAAGAGGGTCTTTTCTTGTCGAAAGAGGGTCTTTTCTTGTCGAAAGAGGTTCTTTTCTTGTCGAAAGAGGGTCTTTTCTTGTCGAAAGAGGGTCTTTTCTTGTCGAAAGAGGGTCTTTTCATGTCGAAATAGGGTCTTTTCCAAAAAAGGGTCTTTCCGACAATGGAGATTTCAGTAGAAAACCACACTTTTTTCATCATCGACAGATGGATACCAAAAACACAGGATGTCTAGATTTTAAAAAAATTTGAATCTTTTATTAAAAAAAATGTCATGAATCATGATGTTGGTATGGTCCAATTTGCATAATTTTATTAGGAGTGGATTAATTTTATAAGGATCCCTTATGAAGAATAATTAAGAGGAGGAAACAATAGGAGTATTTTCTAAAGCTAAAAGGGACCGGGGGTTTAACCCGGGGCCATTATATCTCTATACAAAACGTAAAATATTAATCTTAATTAGCCTAAAACGGGTTTAGTCTAATACTCGGTAGCCGCCAAGTTGCTAAGTTAGTTTTTTAACTCCATTAATATCTAGAGGCGTTGGTCGTGGGGGTCGGGAGGCGGAGAGAGATGGTCCACCCTGCCCATTCCCTAATCAAATCGCCCCCCTGGGAATTTCTACAAACGGTAATCCCATTATACGCCGTGGTTTTTCTCTCTGCCCGGTCAAATCGTTTTTTATCCACAACGGAAAGGTGGAAGAGAAATCTTCCCAATGGCTTTTTTTCTGTTTTTATTCGATGATTACCTTAATCTTGTTTTCCTTATATATGGAGTATACAAAGTAATAATAAAACCGACAAAAAAAATTCCACAATAAGGCCGAGAACAATGGTACGCCTTCGAAAAGGTTTGGAAAATCTAGTTTGTCCTTAGAAACAATTTTCGAACTGTTTTATGCAGGGAAATTGAGGGGAAAGTAACAAGTACAAACTTTATGTTTCTCCCTAAGGCAGCACAAAGCCGCATCTACTAAGCTTCTAAATGGATGCCTCCCCCACCTCCCTTTCCTTTTCTTTCCCGTCTAAGAACATACAGAATTAATTAAGCTTCGCCTTGGGAAGTTAAAGAAAGGATAGTAGCGATGGAGGGTGGGTCCCAACCCTCCCACCCCCCTTACCTTCCAGGATTATAAAGACTTGTCTCGTTACCGACTTGTGGCCATGAACATCTTTTCACTTTTTACATCCTTCACTTTTTTAAATTTAAAAACAACTTTCTGAATAGAAAAAGATAACAACTTAAACAACAAAAAACCGGTGGTACAAAGAAGGAAATCGAACTTCAAAGCTTTGGGGCTCTACAGACCTCTCCACTTACAGAAAACATTCTCAATCTAATTATTCATTTTCGAGGTGACCGCACCTCAGGATTACAATCGTATATTTGAATTTACCAAATAATGAATGAAAAGTTGAAGAGATTTGAAAATTGGCGCCAAACGGTTGAGAAAACGAAAGCTGTCGACTGTGTTCCCGAAATGTTATCCATATCAGTTCTCGGTGGTGTAATGGATAGCACGTTGGAGTACCAATTCGAAGACGCGGGTTCGATTCCCGTCCGGGAGCCAATTTTTGAATCTTATTTAACTTTTCCTGATTTATTTTCCCAATTTATTACGATTGAAAACATTCTCAATCATACGCCACCAACCCCCACACCCTACAAACCCACCCAACCCCCCACCCCCTCCATCAGAGAATAAATCTACCCACATCTCACAACCCACAACCCTACATCAGCATATACATAGAAGGAACAAAATAACTCGAACTTTCTCAAAAAGTTGGCGTTCTACAGACCTTCTATAACACCAAATACCCTATCCATTCATCCCAGCTATAACATCACATAAATTCCCCTTCTCCTTCTACGGGGGAAGGTCAAGGAGAGTGGCGAAATGTTCTGAGAGTAGGGGTAGTATATTATGAAGAACATAATCTAAATTTTCTGCTAACGATGAGTCTGATTGTCATGTCTGCTTCGGATATGGCCAATCTTTGCACAAAAGGTAGATGAGATGTTTGCTGCCAGAACATCATAATTCACAATAATTGAAGAATTTTCTCGGAAAAGAGCTAAAAACAACACTCTTTAGTCTGAGGAATTTATTCATATGTTGGTTGCAAGTGAATCTACTTCTTTTGATTCAATAATTTGTTAGAAAATAAAAGGTTGCAACACGAGGCACAATTGATGGTTTCGTCCGAAAAGATTAATAGACGCTTGTCTGTCTTGGACAGTTGGTCCTGGTCCAATACGGACTCTCCTAAGGACAACAATACAGAAAACAAGAAAAAGAGAAGCACCTAAGCAGATTAAAATGAAATAAACAATCCTCTCAGTTAAAGCAAAAACTTTAATTTCGTGTTGAATCAAAGATCTTTGGGATAATAAAGTGGCAAGTTTGGAAGCTTTAGAACCAACAAGTTGAAGTCACAATTTTCTTTTAAGTACTTCTTTAATGAGTTTGTTCATTTATTATTTTTTAATTCTCAGAAATGAACAATTGATTAGTCGTTTGATTGTAAAACGTAATATGTTGGTTGGTTTTTCCTTGTAATAGCTTGGGGCTTAGAGATAACAAAGTGTTTTAATTATTGTTCCTTTTCTGCCCTTTGCGAATATATCACCTGGAGGGGAAAGAAGGGTATTGTAACCCCTCGTCCACTTTCTAACCCCTGTACAATTATTTACTCTTAACCAGTTGTTGTGGCCTTTAACGACCTAAAGTGTCCTTTTTCTTTTAGAAGAAACAGGTTTATTTTAAAAAAATCTGCAAAAAAGATTTGTTTATCGAAGGGGAAAAAAAGAGGACAAATAAGGGAAAACATAAACAGAGGTTCCGCGTTTGAAAAGGGAAAGGGAGGTTTTTGACTCATGACGAAATTCCAATAAATCTGGCGTCTGACCCTCGTTAATTTTAACGAGGTTCTGTTTGCCATCTTTGTCCTCCATATATCTGAACCTTTTCCATATCATCAATATCCGAACCGATCTCCCCAATTTTACGGAAACTCATTTATGTGTCTTGTAGGCTGTGCCAATTAATTTATATAGTCTGGCAATAATTATAAGGGTATACCGTTTTTCCTTGTAAAATATGATTTATTATTTAATATTTCAAAATAGTTGTTTTTGCTTTTTTTACGAAAATCAATTCAGTTTGAGCTATCAAGGAGTACTATCATCTGGTAGAACAACATGGGGAAAAGATAAGAATCGTCCGAAATGTGCATGAAAAGATAGATGAATTTTACAAGCAGTACAATAGGATATTAGTTAGCTCTTATCGGCTACGAGATGGTGATTATTGTTAAGTTTTATAATTATAATAATAGAAGTTGAAAGTTCTCAATGGAAAGTCACAAATCGTAACTTGGAGCAATTTCTCATCTTTTATTTTGTCCAGAGGGGTTGAAATTCCATCTCGCCTGTTTCCTTTTCGTCCGGACGGCTTCTGGAAGAAGATAACAGAGGGCGACAAAAGAGGGAGGCGACAGCTAAAAGGCGAACGAGCGGCTTTTACCGAACAATAGGACAGTTATCTTTAAGTGTTATAATTGCTTGTGAGTTGTGCGTGAGTGCCCTTTCCCCTCTTCTGTCCAAGAAAAGCCGCCTTAAAAGATTTATTCCTTCAAAGGATAATTTCGTCCATTCTTTCTAGATTTCAGGAAAGAAAATGCTTTTTCGAGGAACATCATCATAAACTTTGTACGAATTATTTAGATATCATGAAGAGGGAAACATGACAACTCAATGACTTATGGAATCCATGACAAGCGGTAAAGCATGAAATATTGTCGGGTAATTACGTGGGATCCCCGTCGCGTCGCTTTCACAATTAATAGAGAAAGATAGATTTATTAGGGAGTACATACGAAAAGGGGATGGGGATGTTTTCCGATCCGGACGGATGTGCGTTTTGGAAGTCGGTAGTCCAGGGGTATCTGCGTGTGTGGCGGGGTCGGGGGGCTTTGAATGGTTCAGGTGAAGAATGGGCCGTCATCGTGACGTGATGCATGCTCGGCCCGCATGACAAGATCCGTCATGAAATATATCGGATCATCACTTGCCATCAGCCTCCTAACACCGAAACGGTAGTTCATCATTTCCTTTCCAACCACCTCCATAACAAACTGTCAAGAACTGATTTTATAAATAGACAATTTTTGTAAAAGTCAATAAAATTACAATTTTTGAATTTTTTTTTCTTTTGGCAAGTGGTCTGGAAGGATGACGTGGGGTGTGGGGTGGGTGACATGAGATAAACCGAAAAGGAGGCTTTTGAGCGAACAGAAGGGGGGCTAGATAAAATTGTGTACATGACTAATGTCGTGAGCTCCTCCCAAATCTTTGCCTCAACCTATCTTCCCTTCTCGACAGCATTTCCCCCTCTTCTTTTCTCTTTTTCCAATATTCAAACTGTAGATAACAACATCTCAGAAATATCGAATGATCCAGTAACACGGTAACGTTCCACCCACCTTGTAATACCCCGATGAAAAACGATCTCGGCTTCCTTTGATTTGCTTGAAATTTTACACAGATCTTCTCTAATACAATTTTAAGAAGCCCTGAAAATTTCAAGCTGATCAGTTCACGAGGACCCGAGATATAACACTTTGAAAACCAGGTTTTCACAGTTACAATGTTCTTCTTCTTCAATTAGGGCTTCAGCCTAAATCAATGGACCTGAAATTTGAAGCAGACCTTCTTTGCCAAAAATTCTGTGGGAAGAGGGTCCAAAAGGGTGCGGGAGTTGATGGTAAGTGGCGGAATGTTGTGGGAGAACTCAGGAGAGTAGGGGATGTGATGGGAGAGTGGTGAGAGGAGTTGTAATGAAGGTAGAGGAGGAGGAAGTGGAGGGGGAAGGTTAGGGGATGTGGTGGAGAGTCAAGGATTCGCTGAATGATTGTGGGATCATCCACATTTGTAAAACTTGAAAGGGCATTTTTTAATAAAAAAGCTTTAAAATTCATTGAAGCCAATTTATTGATTTTTCCCCTCTTTTTTGCATAAAATAAGGTTGAAAGTTCAAAAGAAATAAATTAAATAATATAGGTAATGCTCAAGAAAGATCTTTTTACAGAAAAAAAGGGGAAATTATTAAATAAACATTTTTTTTTCTCTCTCTGGAGTGTTCAAGTAAAATAAATTAAAGATAATTTATAAAACGAAAGGCCCATTTTAGACTCTTTAAATGGATGAGTTTGAAGTTTAGAGCGGGGATTCTCGTCGACCCCCTTCCGCCTTTAACCGGGCATCCATCAGACAAAAGCTCAAAGATTGACAGTGTCGGTTTTGTAGTCGGTAGGTTAGGCAATTAGTTGCCTTCTCTCTGGCATTACTTATTCCCCGCGTGGCTTTCTAGCACTTAAGCCTTCGCCAATTTATCACGGGAGACCTCGTGTCGGGATTTCCCGGCTAAAAAAAATTTCCCCCTACCTTAACAATAAATTTTAAAAAAAGTCTTTCGTTATTAACCGTTTTTCAGAAGGGTTATTGATACTAAAATGTATACAGAATTTCATCTTATCGGAACCTTTTTCGTAAAAGCCATAATTGGTAAACTTTCTTAATTTATTGTAGTTGGTTTCCTCTCTGGGGCTTTGTTAGGAGGCCTTTGCGATTTTCCTTTATCGTGGCTAAATGACTCGAGCGAAATTGATACGACGTCCATGAATCAAAAGTTATTGATTTTTCATTGAGGCCTCGTTTCAACGAAAAGTTTATGGTTTAACTTCATATTGACAATCAACCAGGGCTCTACAGACCTCTCCACAAAGACCAAATAGCCCCTCTCTTCATTCTCATCCTTTCTCCCCTTTTTGTTCAACCAGATGATAGTACTCCGTCATCCTAGATAGCGCTAATATCACAAAATCGATGAAAACGTGATTTTCATCTTTTACCCTCTGGCCATTCATTTGGTAAGTATCTTAAGGGGTAAAAAAAGCAAACAAACTATCAAAGTTTTGAGCTAATTCTCAATTAGGATTTTTTTATCTTCTTTTGGGCCTTGTTACTAAATGGCCTAAAGGTGAGAGTGAAAAGGTTTTTGGGTCTGATTCGAGGTCATAAAAGATGATTAGCCACGTAGGTAAATCATTTTGACGTTTGCGTTTGTTTACACTGTAAATCAGAAACGGTAAACATAGGATACAGATGCCTTGTGGTAGTAAACAAAAAAGCCCCTTTCACCCTTCACACGTCCAGATTAATTAGCGGATATTAATAGTAGAAAGAGGGGGGGGGGTTGAAAAAGGGTGCTTCCATGTTGGATTGTAATAGCCGTGTAAAAAGGCCGTTTTGGATCCAAGCGTGATTTAACCCGTTCGCCCACCCGCGTCCAATATTTCTCAATTGTCGAGGCCTCGTGGCGCCCCCGAACTAGATAAACTACCTCCCACCAGTTAAATTCCCAGTTTTTCCTCACCACTGATGTATCCGAAATTATTCCCTTTTTTCCCTCGCTCAGTTTTGTGTGTGAGAAGTTTTCCGACCTCGCGGCGCCGACACCCAACTGTTTATACTCAGACCGCTATTATTTATATATCGGCCTTTATTTGTTCTTCTTTTTTTCCCCTCTGAAAGAATCAAACGTACTTAAACTCAGCTCGACGTCTGCAAACAAAGTCTTTTGTTCGTTTCTAGGTCAATCGGCCTCCTTCGCCGTTTACGAAATACTTTTCTAAAATACAATTGAAATTCTTTAAGTCTCAAGGCTCCTAAGTTCCAGAATCAACCCCAGCGATTTGACTTTTTTCTCTTGAACTCTCTTGAAGCATTAATTAATTAATTAAAAACATCTAGTTAAAAAAATGAGATTTTGCCGGTATAAACTACATTTTCATCAAAAGGTTTCAACTGAATGAAAACATTGTTGTCTTCTTTTCAACCTTTTCAATAAGAAATGTGGTCTTTCTCCCCGACAAACTTAATTTTTAAAAAAGGAAAGTAATATTACTTCACTTTTATTATCTCTTTTTAACAAAAGTTCAAGTTAGTTAATAAAAATAAAGTATTAAACGATGAAGGTGTGAAAAACGGCTTTATTTATGGGAAGGCGTAATGGCTTTTCGGTAGGGATAACTGTTTCTTGAGGTTTTTTGTAGGTGTAGGCTGTTTAAGTAGTAGGTGTGGCTCCCGGAACACTAAATCAGGCCTTCCTTGGGAAAAGGTTTGCAGATTAAAAGGTTTTTAAAACCGAACTACCGCAGTGCATCATTGAAAGTCATCTAATTGCCCGAAAGGTAGGAAACATTAAAAACCGCAGTCGTCAGAGTGCAAATTATCGTCGGTCATCGAACAAATGGTAATGGGCTAGGACGTGGTGGGGGCGACGAGGGGCTTCCCACAAAGCCCGTGGGGAGATCAGAGGGCACTCGTAATCACCGGTCACAGTTAGGCTTCCATCCCGCAGCCCATTAAAGACAATTAGATTTGTTTCCTATCAGAGTCCATTAATTGGCTTTGTTAAAAAGCTAAATTTTTTCATCTCAGATGATTTTTATTAAGTTTATCAATGTTCGAGAGGTCTCACGAGAGAGCCTATAACTTCCAGAAATACAAATAGGCCTGGAGTTATTTCAAGAAAGTGTTTTCTCAAGGGAATCACTTTGTTCTTAAGATAACCAAAGCTCAAACTTTTCATAAGGATTAAGACGTGTTTTTAAAAGTAAATTCCCTTCAGTCAAAAAGTTTGGGACACTAAAAAATTGAATGTTTTTATTTATAAATTTTTATTAACGCCGGATTGCTTCCTGTGCGAAGAGCTTTGCCAACAATAGAGGAGGTTTTGATGGGCAATATAAACTAGTAAAAGGGGGGGCTGAGTGGGTTTCGACATTGGTCATTTAGAAAGAGCCCGGGGGTTGATTGACACCCTGCTCTGTTTGCCTCTACTTTTATTGAAGCCGACCCCACACATGCGTGGCCCGGAAAGGGAAAAAAAAAGAGGAACGCAAACACGCAGAAAGAGAGGTCGGAAGAAGGGATTGGAGCTGGAAAAATACGTCGGTGGAGATCCTGGGGGGCAACTGATTGAATTCATAAGAGCCCTCTTCGACCGGATACGAATTCCGATGCAGTCCACCCCTCGATTTCACTCCTACCCCTCTCTATAACTACATACCCATGCAGATAAGTTACCTTGAGGAATTTCCATGATTTAAGTATAAGAAAATAAGAGCATAAACAATAAAATTCTACTTTACATTTAAAAAGGAAACGGAAACAAGGATACTCAAGAACAACTATAGAGCAATACTTTTGTTAAAGGAAGCTTTTAAATCGCTTGAATGTAAAGCTTTTAAAATGGAAAACCGATTGAATATAAAAGGAAAAAAAGATGATCGCCTTTTCTTTAGAAGTCAATACATTTTCAAACTACATAAAATTAAGAAAAGAATATGGTCATTGATTCTTTAAGATAGAAGCTGAAATGTAAAGGGAAAAAAACGTTATATAACTTTTTCAATTTGGGGCTCTACTGACCTCTCCACAAACATCAAATACCATTGCCTTCCAACCACCACTCCCCCATCACCTCATAGACCCTCTCCCCATTCTACCACCTCCTGCCACTCTCCCATCACCTCCTAGACCCTCTCCCATTCTATCACCTCCCACCACTCTCCCATCACTTCCTAGGCCCTCTCCCCATTCTACTACCTCCCACCACTCTCCCATCACCTCCTCCCCATTCTACCACCTCATACCACTCTCCCATCTCCTAGTCCCTCTCCCTATTATTCTCCTCCAACCAATCTCCCATCACCGCCTAGACCCTCACCCTATTCTCTCTCCTCCAACCACTCTCCCATCACCTCCTTGACCCTCTCCCCATCCTATAACCTCCCACCACCCTCCTTCCAACCATAGCCCATCTCCTCTTCACCATACCCTCCCCATCACCGCTCCCCCAATCCCCCCCCCCAGTTTATACCCATAATTTTAACCCTTTTAAGATATACTATTTTTTCATTATTGTGTGAAGGTTGTAAAATAATCTAATAATATAAAGTTAGTTTAAGATTTTCTGAAGTAAGTTTGGACTACTTTGTTTCCGTCATCACGTTTTCTGTGTCAGAATCTAGGTCGCAAACAAGGAAACTTGGTTTCCACGTTCTATTTTAAATCTTAAAATATCAAATTTAGCACCTTCATAGAGGAACTACATACACAAATGGAATTCTGAGGGAAATGTATATTTATATAATAAATGTAACTATAAATCATAAGAAAGTTTCAGTTAAGCGAGGCCCCGAAGCCTTTTGCAGTTTGAGAAATGGTTTTGCAATAGTCAGTAGGTCGTGATTTGTAGTCGGCTGCCTCAAGAGGGAAGCACTGCCGCCAATAACAAGCCCCAAACCCCAATAAATTGTCTTGCACGGGGCCTTGCTCCCGACGGGGGTAACATTTGGCTTTGGATCCTAAACTCCCTTCAGAAAGAGAGAGTGAGACTCAAGTTCGACTTTTTTTACCCCCTTCCTTCCAGATCCTTAAAAATTGGGGCTTCTCTAAGTATTGGCATTCACTTGGATCCTTATCAGATACCAATAGAGTTTCGCCCGGATTTAACCTCTCCCCTTTTTTTCCACTTGAAAAGTTTTCCTCTCCTAAATTGCCATTGAAGCCAATTTACCACTTTATCCGAGCAAATAATATAAAAAAAAAATTAGTACAAATACAAAAAAAAAGTTGATAAATTATTCCAGAAGGTTAATTCCAAGGGTTAAATTTATTCTTGAAGAAAAACTGGTCCCCAGCTTGAAATTAATCAGCTTGAGGAGGAAATAAGAAGAAAAAGAAAAGATTGAAAAACTCTTGATGAATTAGACGTTTACCAATGTGACTTTTCGTGTCTTTCGTCTTGAAAATGTTTCTTTTTAAAACTTTACTCGGCCACCAATCTTCCCTTTTTTCTTTGAATTTTTTTTTACAAAAAGATGATTCACCGCCACTTCCACTAAATCTTTGTCCTCCCGCAAGATTAAAAACAAAGAAGAGATATAAAGCACACCACCTATTTTAATATTTAAAAAAAGTCTAAAAATTTGAAACTTTTTTCTGTCTAAACATTTTTTTAAAGTTTTCTTGAATATTGTACTCTTGATACACAAGATTATCAATAATAAAAGGGTTATAATATCGTAATAAAAAAGGGCTGTTTGGAAGGTTTACCTCTTTTGTAGCTTGGGCAAATATCCAGAAGGTTAATAGCCATGATTTATATAGAGGCTTGAGTGTTATCTTTCTTAAAGAGAAATAAAGACTGCCCAGATATAAGAGGAGTCCGGTTAAGCTTTTGGAAAAACTCCGGGAGGCTTTGGCTGTTTGTATAAGCCCTTTGGATCTTTCTATCTCTCACTTTTCTACCCCTTGAGCCGAATTCAACGTTTATTTAAACGTTTAATTTCCTTTGACTTTGAAAACATTGGAAAAAAAGAAAAAGTAATCAAAGGTTTAAAATTGATTACGTGGTAATAATTAAAAATGAAAAAAACTTCAAAGGAAAAATTTTTTTTTCCACGATTAAAAGTTTGTCCCCCTTAATGAACTGCACGTGTGCCTTCTGGAGGAAACGTTTGTAACTTAAACTTCCTAGGTCCTTTTATCGCTCAGGTTATAACACGTGTTGACAGATTGCCCATGTGTCCGCAATCTGACCTTCCTTCTAAAATAACACCCTAATGGCTTTTCGAAGACCAAAGTGTTTTAATTAAAAAAAAAGTTGAGAAATCTTTGAATAATCTTCTTAGAATTGATGGCAATCTTCGGGTTCCAGATAGCTTGACACCTCTTAGAGGATTAAGCGAAGCCTTTGAATTACATTAGAGCACACCTGAGGAGTAAGTAATAAACAGCGTTATGCATCCCACCCTCCATTCGCCACCCATTCCGTTTACATCGGAGGCGTCAAGTTATTCTATTATGCGAAAGGGGGACCGGGGGGGGGGCGTAAAGCGGGTCTGCTTAGCTGAGACGTGTAAGCTCCGGATTACGTCATTAGGCCCGCGGCCAGCTCGAATATCAGATTAAATTCCTTCAGTTAAGTCAAAATCATTGTTATTATACAAGACCTTAAATAAATCCATTTTTTTCAACCCTTTAAAAATTGCATTGTTATTTATTACTTTTATCTCAAGTCCCATAAAAAGTGCATTATTTACTCCTTTCAATACTTTATTGTGAATAGAATCTATACTTTAATGTTTTCTCAATAAAAGGAGTTTCCTTTTTTACCATTACGACTGCTTCTTAAAGAAAACCAGGATTTATACTTATAGTATATTTATTGAGCCCCCATTATTTAACTATTTCACCGTTAAAAAAACATGAAATTCGAAATGATGTATAAAAGCATTGGAGCGAAAAGAAACGTAATTAAGGATCGGTTTACTTTACTTTGTTTAAGAGGTAAATGCTGTCTTGGTTGCCGAGTGTTTGTCCGGCAAGGGCCTCGGGATATTTAGACAAGTCGAATTCTCTAAACTATTATCTTCAAGGGATCGGTTAATGTTTTAACTAAACCTAGACGTAGGTAGTAACAAGACATGACCTTAATTTAAATAGGTACACGTTGAATGTTATCCTCCTTATCCTCCTTATCCTCCTTATCCTCCTTATCCTCCTTATATTCCTTATCCTCCTTATCCTCCTTATATTCCTTATCCTCCTTATCCTCCTTATCCTCCTTATCCTCCTTATCCTCCTTATATTCCTTATCTCTCCTTATCCTCCTTATCCTCCTTATCCTCCTTATCCTCCTTATCCTCCTTATCCTCCTTATCCTCCTTATCCTCCTTATCCTCCTTATCCTCCTTATCCTCCTTATCCTCCTTATCCTCCTTATCCTCATCATCCTCATCATCCTCATCATCCTCATCATCCTCCTTATCCTCCTTATCCTCCTTATCCTCCTTATCCTCCTTATCCTCCTTATCCTCCTTATCCTCCTTATCCTCCTTATTCTCCTTATCCTCCTTATCCTCCTTATCCTCCTTATCCTCCTTATCCTCCTTATCTTCCTTATCCTCCTTATATTCCTTATCCTCCTTATCCTCCTTATCCTCCTTATCCTCCTTATCCTCCTTATCCTCCTTATCCTCCTTATCCTCCTTATCCTCCTTATCCTCCTTATCCTCCTTATCCTCCTTATCCTCCTTATCCTCCTTATCCTCCTTATCCTCCTTATCCTCCTTATCCTCCTTATCCTCCTTCTTTCCTCTCCTTCTCCTTCATAAGCTCGACAGGGCTATATGTAGCTAGCCTACAGCCAAACCAATCGATCACTAATTGCTGATTATTTGAGGCGTCTTTTAGGAAATAAACGGAGATTCAAGGGGAAAGAGAAGAAATCTACCTCTTTTACCTTTCTGTTGTTTTCGCTATACATCAGGGATTAGGCTTCTTTTCGTCCTATAGTTTCTCATCTTATTCCCAGGAGTTGGAATGCAAGAATAATAAAAAGTGTTAATGACAATAATTATCTCGATGAGAGAACAAAAAACCGAATGTCATAAAAAATGAATATATCCCCCTTTCACATCTAGTCTTATCACTCGTGTCCCTTTTTGGCTCCCCCGTTTTCCTTACGAAGGTAATGAATTCGAGTCGACTCGTATCTTCAAAGATAATCACCATCAATCATCGTTCCCGTTGATTCGCGAAACAAAATTATCTTTTATATTTTCAACTCCATCCCCCCCCCTTCCTTCTGAGTTTCTTTGGCACGCTTTCGTGCCCACCGGGTCAACCCCTTTTGAATACATTAATCAACGCGTATCTCATTCAGGATCCAACATCCCCCACGACCAAAACACACTTTTGATTTATGGTCAGTTTATCAATTTTAATTGAACACTCGATAACACTTTAAATCATAAAACTTATATTACATTGTCAACACTTTTTCCCCTCCCTCTTAGATTTTCAATAAACAATCTCTCATTCGTAGAATATTCACAGAAAGTTAATTAGCACGGTCTGCATTCTAAACATTATAGGTTATTCAAAAGGTTTTCAATCATGATGAGTAGTTAATTACAAATGAACCAAAACGAATCAACCATTAATTTATAATAAGGTCGGCCTGAAATCATTTTCTGAGCTCCCTGAGAGCTTTTGTTCATGCCTCAATTAACTTTTTTTTGTTTACTCGTGGAAAAAAAAAAAAAGTTTGATCCTGTAGGTACGTTATTTTGCCTTTTTTGCTTCTCCGTACGGTTGTCAGTTGTCTATCTAATCAATCCATCTTTTTGTTTATTGGGCATTCCAACAGGCTATATTGGATTTTGACGAATCAATATGTTAAATTTATTAATTGGTTCTTTCGCTCAATTTTCGGTTGTTTTTTACAAAATTACTACATTGAAGTTTTTAGCTTTAGAGAAACAATTTGATAAAGGCTTATATGGGAAGCCTATGTTGTGTTTAGAGTCTGAGCGAGGATGAAAACTGGTATGAGATAGCTTTCGCGTCATAAAAAAAAAAAGAACAACGGGGGAGTCTTCTTACTTCTATACCAACTTCACACTTCACGAGCACACTTGACGTACTTTTCATACATTTTTCAACCTCATTTTACCCCGGGGAGGTCACAGGGGGGGAAGGGATTGTCTCAGAATCCGTTAATAAGTTTTCCCCTCTTCACAAGGATAGCGTGCAGAAAACTTACAATGGGGACGTTTAATAAATTAGATCGAAAGCGAAATTAGTTTCCAACTTCGTTTAAGAACGTAGAGAAGAAAAAATGATTGCCGACATATATAACGCTTTGTTAACTCCCAAAGAGGCTATTATAGCTCGGAAACGTCAAAACGTATTAGAACGCTTCTGTGAGCGTGAATGTGAAATCGTTGGTTTCTATTATAGTATAATTCTTTCCACATGCGAACATCCATAGTAGGTATATCTGTCATAACCATGTGAGAAAAACCGGAAAGTCTCAATTCTGACGTTCTCATCATTTTTTTCCACCACTTTTCATTCTATAAGAAAAAAAAATTAAATTTTTTTATAAATATTGTAATCGAAGTTGTATAAGGACTTTTTATTTTTCATCCGTTGGGACTTGAGGAGGAAAAGAAATCTCAATTATTCAAATTAGGAATACGAAGAGTAATTACTATTCGAAAAGCAAAACCAACTCCCGTCTTCCATTACCGGATGCGGAAACTCGAGGAAAACCTTTAAAACCAGTCACAAAGATGACCCCGCGAGCTTTTTTTTGATACCGGAGGGAAATCTTATTAAAAAGTTGTTTTTTCCTTTCTGGGGTGGGGGATAACCTTTGAGAGATTGAAAGGGGTCGAGTAAATCCAGACATTTCGGATCAAGGTATCGATGAGTTGCGTATTTTAGAGCAACTTTTCGTCCAAAAAAAATTATCTATGAGGCCGACCTCAACAGCCTCTTTTCCTCCGGAAATAAAACTCTTTATTTGAAAAAGTAAAATTGAAATTTAACACTGTGATTTAGATTAAAATAGAAATAAACACTTAGAATTAAGCAATTATTTTTTTATATAATGACCCTCAATATTGAAAATTGCGAAATATGATTATTTTGAAGGGACAACCGGTTTTACTCATTAGAACGTGACAACTGCCTACGTTGTAACATCGAATTTCCATTATTGTAATTATGAATATCAATTATAGATTTACTCATTAGTAGTGTAAATGTGTCGTTATTTGGGTCAGATAATAATCGAGATTTTTCTAAATATGTAAAAAGATTAGAAAAAATTAAAAACAAAAAAGTGACAGAAAATGATTTATTCGCTGATACAAATCGTCTCTCTGATAAGTGTGTAAGCCAAATGATGGACGGTAGTCACGATTGGATCGTTACATTTGTCAAAGCTCCCTTTTGCATTAATACAGAAACGATTTCCTCCTCCCCCCTGCTACCCCTGGGAAAAAGTTACGAAAGTAAACCTCTCCGGAGTTTAAAATCCGCGAAACCTTCAAAATATTTGATCACTTTTCCAACGATTGTTCCGCTCATTGAAAATTCTCACTAATCCCACAAACACATAAGTAAACTTTAAAACGAATTAAAAATTAATTTCATAATTTTATCTTCAATATTCACGGTGTCTAAAAATCTGATGATCTCCTTTTTGATCAATATTGTTTTTTGAAAGCACCTCTATAAGGATCTTATATGAACAAACATGTCAAAATTTTAGCATATTTTGACAGCTGCCTCTCCATTTTATGGATAACCAAACTTTTTCTTTATTTATAATACAAAGATCATTCAAAAGATTGGTTTGGAGAATATGAAAACACAGTAAGCTAATAAAAAGAAGAGGTTCTTTCGACCTAAATATAACTGCACCTAAAAGCAAATCGACATAATTTCATGATAAAATAGCTAAAAAGTGATAAAAATATGTAAAACTTTATTTTTCAATTTTAAACAACTCGTCCTAAAATGGCGGAAAAGAGAAGAATTGCGTAGAATTGGACATAAAGATAATTTAAACTTTAAACTCGAAATAATTTTGTGGCTAGTGGTATAAAAAATCGTCTCTAGGGCGAATTAGGTATTTTTAAAAGTATTCACTTTTTTTTATTTATTTCTTTATTTTAGGGCGAGTTGTAGTTAAGGCGAGTTGCATTATGTCGAAACGTTTATACACTTTTCAAATTAAATAAAAAAGTAAGTATTTTTAAAATACCATTCGTCCTAATTACAACTTGACATAAAAATTCAAAAATTATGGTCAGTTTTTGTTAGGGCGAGATTATGTCGAGTTGCTTTTAGGTCCAGTTGTTTTTAGGTCGAAAGCCATAGGTGCATATAATGATTAATTTGATGATTCTAAATGATACCAAAGAATGAATAATATCCTCTATTGTTTTACAGTAAAATGGAAAGGGTTACTGAAACTTTTTAAAATGGAAAATTCCCTTTATTTACCAACTTTATTTTTCTAGTTAAAAATATCAAGCTTATGCATTTTAAAAAGGGAGAATTTTGTATTCTGTTTGTAACAAAGAAAAAAAAAATTTTTTTTTGTTCAACAATAGGAGAATGAGGATAATGAAAGATAAAGAAAAGTGAATTTTTCCATTTTCATTAATGTGAAAAAAAAGAGGATCGAGAAAGTGGGTAGGACGCGGGGTGGTCGTTGGGCCTCGCAACGTTGTGAATCGCCGCCTAACTTTTAACTTCGCCCCTCCCGGTCTTTTCTTTACGAGAAATATATTATTAAGTTTTTCCATCAGGGGCTTCTTCCGTGCGAAGGTTCCTCGTCTTCTAGATAACACCCTCTCCACTTCGGCTCCCGCAAAACTTCTTTCAAAGTTGTGGAAGGGGGGCACCTCCAGGTCCTCTTTTGTTTACAAACCCCCTCGCCCCGCCTCTATCTCTTTATTCCTTGAGCTTCTACGACGGCGCCCCTTCCGGATTTGAATAGGAAGGAAGCAAGAGAGGCCGAGACAATATACAATTAGTGTCTTTTATCTAAAAGGCGGGAGTGAGGAGAAGCTAACTCTGATAGTCAACGGAACAGTCCTAACTTCATTCCTCTCCTTCCACTTCAACTAAATGTATCTTTATTTTAAGAAGCTTCTTTTCTTTACCTCTCGTAATTGCTGCACTCTGAAACAATTCAGATAATTGAACTTCCACACAATTAACCCAATCTTCACTTTTGGCACTAAATTTCTTTTTTACTCTCAAAGTTTGTTGTCCATAAAAAAACCTTTTTACGCCCACATTACTAATAGGATTTTCCATTCCAATTAATGTTTCATTTTTTCTTCGTATTTCCGAAAATGAGAAGTATGCAAAGCGTTAGCGGGAATATTCCTTTAGATATTCGTGGTCACATATTCAATTCATTTCCTGTATTCCAGGAGTTATTTCCGCACTAGACGGTCCGATGGTTCGTGGATTTATATAGTTTGGAGTCAACACTAGGGGAAAGGCATTACGAGATTATTCACAGCCGACCCCAAACCATCCCTCTTTCAAGATACCTCAGCTGAATGCCCTAGTTGATCATTACACCTAAAAACCAGACAATCTAATCTTTGATTTTGCTTTATGTAGGTGTAATCCTATTCTGAAGATTCAAAATTGAAAAAAAATTTTTCCATTAAACGTTTAGTGAGGATATAAAAGGATCACTTTGGATAATATTACCTATAGGTGCAATATTGAAAACAAAAACAAAGGAAACCTGTACGTTTGTGAATATTAATTTACGTGAGCGAATATGATTAATTAGTAAGCCTAGACTGTAACTCCAGTACAGAGGGCTCTTTGTGTTTCACTAATTAGATAATTTTCTATAGAGGCATTGTTGACATTATTCAATAACGGTTTTAACCACATCCCTGCGATTAAATAATTATTCCTTTTGGATTCACTGCTGAGTTAAGTGTGGTAACTAAACGACCAAAAGCCAAAAATTAAGTGGGGGGGGGGTACCTGTTAGTAGGCACCCCAACCTTCTACTACCTTCTCCAATCTAAGCTTCCACCTCCCCTCCCCCCTTTGCCCTTACCTCCCCTACTCTCCTCCCACAGTTCTTTCCCATCCTTTTTCTACCCACGTTACTATCCAATCGGCAATCACCCAGTAGTAATAATCCTAGAATTTTCCCCTCAACCACTTCTTTCACCTTCCTCCACCTCACCAGTTTTCCCATCACTTCCCTTACCCTCTCGATCCTACCCCAACCTTCTCTCCCACAGATAGCATCACCTCCCCCAACCTCTTTCAGAAACTAAATCCTTTCCTGCTTGTTTCTTCCCATTTTTCACACTCACATTTCAAACTCGACGCTATTAAACTTTGTGTTGCCCACTAACTCTTTTAGAGAATCCAATATTATTGTAATTCGATTTATCCAGGGACTGAAAGACGGAAGTTTCCATTCAATTTTAGTTCTGTTCGCCGTTTCTGGAATCAGAGTCCCCTACCTCGAAACGCACTTTCGCCCCTTATAAATATGCAACGGATAAGGACCGTTGTTGCTTTCTAACTGACTTGATAAACGAAATTTGCATCCCCGGACATTCTTCGGACAAATTTTTTTTCCCTCCTTCTCCAACCTTTTTATTATTCGTTTAAAACTCCATATTCATGACGATTTTTTCACGATTTCTTGATGTCATGGGAAAAACGACTAATTTATTTATATTGAACCAACATTGTCCTTGGTTTTGATGTTCGTCTAAAAGAGACCCTGAGCAACATTTAAATTATGTAAAACAAGATTTGCAGTCTCCCCGGAGGATACGTAGACCCAAAGGGTCTTCTTAAGTTCAAGTTGACCCAAGTCTACTCGAGTAGAAATTAATGATGGATTAGAAATTCTAATCTAACTTTCATTTCTCTGATACTTTTTGAATTTTATACTTTTTATGTAAAAACGTTTTTCAATGTTACCTGAGAAAAAAGTTAGATGTGATAACATTTTGAGTGTGCGTGCTATGATGGTAAAAAAGAGAGGCCTCCTACTGTGTGTATATTGGCGCGTCCCTGGAAAGTCTCATGCCTACATACGATCCTCATCACGCGGATAGAATATCTTCTCTAGCGCTTTACTTACCTTTTTTACACGGACCCTCCACAACGTTACCCTAATATTTTTATTATCCTAAAACTCCTTCACATTTTTAAAACAGTGATCAAACAAAAAATTCTTTAAAAAAAGTTTTGCGTTATATGTGGATATCCCAGTTTGTCGATAAATATGACCATGGTTTGCTATTAACAAGAAAAAGGGTTAAAAGCCCCCTGCCGACATTGAACATTATGAAAGTGACTTCTCAATTTATATCGAAAGGGCCGTTATTAAAGACAAGCGTTCCTCCCAGCACGATCATTCCTTGGGCCCTGAAATTTATCTTTTAACTACTTAACTGATACGAGAAGCTTTTCCGAAAATGGCCTCGAACGTTTTAGGGACCTCGAATTTCGTTAAGAGCGACCTTTATCTAATGACTTATACTCGTTCGATAAAATATTCAACCCCGAGGACATCGCTGTGAGTTCACATCCAACCTAAAAGGAAGGAATTTAATACGCTTTACTTATTCAAGTTTAGGATTAATTAAATTCCACACGTGCGAACAGCGAACAAGTCGCGAGAAATATGAAATGTAAATTTACTCGATATGACCTAAATCTCAGTCTTTTATTATTAGCTTCATTGGAAAATTCGAAGAAATTTTCGATTTTGAATAATAACAACCAGTTTCGAACTTTCTTAAATTTTCATAAATGAATGGTCAAGGAGGGTAGGAGAGGTGATGGGAGAGTAGTGGGAGGTAGTGGAATGTTGGGCAAAGGTGGGGATGTGGGGAGTGAAGAGGGTGGTGAAGAGAGGAGGGGTGGGGGATGGTGGTGGAGGGGATGTTTAGATTAGGGGAAGGCACTGATAGGGAAACCGTAGGTGGATGGGATGTGGGGGAGGGTGGAGGAGATCATATGAGGAAGGGTGAAAGATGATATGGGGTGGGTAGAGGAGGTGATGTGGGGCAGGGTGGTGGAGGGGATGTAGGGGAGGGTGAAGAAGGGGATTTGGGGGAGGGTAGATGAGATGATAGGGGGAATGGTGGAAGAGATGATTTGTGGGAGGGTGGATGGAATGATATGGGAAAGGGTAGAAGACATGGTTTGGGGAGGGTGGAAGAGAGGATGTGGGGGAGGGGGTGGAGGGGATGTGTTGGAGGGGATATGTGGGTGTTTATGTGTTAGAGAGTGGTGGAGGGGATGTTGCAAGAAGAGCGTATTAGATGATGCTGAGGTTTTTTTAACCCTTGGACCCTTAAGTATACTAAAAGTTCCTAATTGTGTATTTAAAAGTTAGCTGGTGGAAACCCCATCACATAATTAATAATAATGAGTAACCTATTTTTCTTAATAATAAATCAAAATTTATTGTTTAGGCCCTTTTACTAAGGATGCGATGAAAGTTTTAGCCTTCCTCTTAAGGGCCTAAACAATGTGCATATTTCAAACAACACGAGTTTAGGAAAGGGGAAGGGGCATTACCTGCTTGTCACGTGATTAACATTCTCCAAGAGAGACGCTGTTGAATAGGGGTGAGTTCGAAACAAGTATGTTTGGAAACCGCTGCTAAAAGCGATCCCCTGTAAGCAAAGCTCGTATCCGAATGTACAATACGGGAACACTCTAGCTTTGAATACTCTTTAAAAATTCCGTAAAGTCCAAAAAAAGAGGATTAACTTTATGAAGTATTCAAAACCGTCTTGTTTGAGACAGACACGTCCCCTGACGCGTCTAAAGTTTTTCCCCAGGCAGGTCCGAAAACGCTCCCCTTTTTCATTTTTAACTCCAGGGATCCGAGTACATACATGAGTGAATACTCGACCCGTCTCTCCAGTGAGTGGTGAAACACCCAGGGTAGGGCTCGAAAACCGAAGTTGAGTTTAAATTAATAATAGAAAGGTGAGATGACTTTAGCCCATTATTTAGTCAGTGGACAAGGGGACTCCCGCATACAAGACAGACAAAACTTTGCCGAACAATTTAACCCATAAGAGCAAATGTTTAATATTTCATGGTACAACCCTTCAATGTTTTATTGCCTAATCAACTCACTCAAATTCATAATCCACTATAAGAGCACTATTCTCGTCCAATCTTCATCCAAATTTCAATAAATTCCATTTAATTTCTATTAGCATACACAGCTATTATTGTTGCAGTGTTTTTTATACTATAATTTGCAAAAGAGTATTATTTTTTAATTCTCTGGATGTGGAATGCAATTCGATGATATTATTTCAATTTGAATTTTTTCAGAGAAATAAAAACATCGGGCGTTTGTAAATTCGACCAATTTAGCAATAAACTATAGACTAAAAAATTAAATTTGCAAAAAAGTGGAATAAGCTAAGTAGTAAATTCGAGCAAAAGATGAATCCGTGAAATTGAGAAACAAAAAAAATATGCACCTATATCTAATTTGGAATTGGAAAAAGTTATAGATAGTGCTATGATGTATGTCATCGTATTTGAGTGGTAGATCAATATGTCTATCGGGCTGGGGCAGACTCTGAGCCGTTTCAGGTTTCGTCAGGGGTACCTCAAGGCTCTAATCTTGGACCAATTTTATTCTCAATCTATGTTAATGGTATTTGCGACATTCTTCAGCAAAGTAAAGACTTTCGCTGATGATTTTGAAATCTACAGGCTCCTAGTTTTTAATAATTTGATGTATGAAAGTAAAATTGAAATTTTTTTGAACTTTAATAAACGAAGGCTCCTGTTTTCCCTTTCGTTGAAGGACTTTGTCCGCCCAGACTTCAAAACCGTCAACATTTTCCGTTCGGGACAGGCCTTTAGTTCCATTTCTGTATATGACGCCCCTTTGTAATTTCGGAGCCGACATGCACGGGTATCAAAACTCCACCTTTACCCCCTCCCCGCCCCCCTGCGATCCCTTTCGCTCAGACCACCAACCCCCAGCAACACACGCGTCCCCGTCCGACGTCCCCCTTTCCTCTTTTCTTTGTCGAAACGTAATTAACCGTTACATTAAGTGGCGTACTTCATTAATTTCTTCGTTCCCACGTTTCCTGTGTTTGACACATGGTATTAAAACCTTGGTCAAAACAAAAAGAGAAAATTGCGTTTTATTTTTTTTCCGTCCCAAAAATTTCATTTTATACAATTTCATTAAAAGAAAAAATACGACAGTTTTACATAATTATCAACCTTTTACCCCCAGGGGTTTTTATAAAACACCAAATTTTTCAACCTCTGAAAAAAATTATTTAAAACATTAAAGAGGTTTTTATTATATGATGAAAATTAACGTTACTTGTCCGGAACGATGAGCACCGATCTTTTATAGTCGACGATAGGTTTTTAAGGTAAAAAGGGCTAAAGGGATTTTAGTGTAAGAACAGCCGTATCCTTATTAATTTTGTTTCAAAGCTCGTTTTTCTGGAAGAAAAGCTCCGATATAATAATATAAGGTCTATGACCGTACCTTAGGGGTCGATCTATTATAATAGTTATCCTGATATGGGTCACACCTTAAGTCCTAATCCTTTATTATACCCACAGTAAAGAGGAAAAGCGTAGCAAACCTAATACGTCTTTTTTTTAGCTTTTCGACTAGCACAGTACCAACCTTTAACCCACTAAATGGGGCATGACTGAACCTATAAATGCCCTCAACTTCCACAAATTTTAGCAATTTTATTAATAATTATACCGTTGGAAAGCTATTTTAAAGAGCTTTCTAACGGTATAGATATCAATGATATCGATCAAAATTTGTGGAAGTTATGGACGTTTAAACATTGAAAGAATTTCATGAGCTTCAAAACGACGATTAGCTCCCAGCATTTAAATGATACAATAATTAATGAAAATTATTGATAAAACGACATTAGAGGTAAATAAATAATACCTAATAATTGTTAAAAATAGCTCATTTCTATTGAAAATCATTTAAAGTTATGCACGACAGAACAGAATTGCGGGTTTAGCATTTTACCCCTTTCAATTTTATCCAATTTTTTTTTCTCTCATGAATTCCCATAATTTTGTTGTTTGTCAATAAAAACGATTCTGGACTAATTATTTATATTTGAAACATAATATTAGGTGATTGAATAATTTCATTAACAGTCTCGTTTTTCTTCATTTTAATTTGAAAACATTGTTTTTGAAGTTATTTGTATGTTAAAAAGCTCTTTTTATGCGTCATTTTAAAGTTTAGAAAGATGAAAGATCGGATAAAAAGTACAAAAAACCGGATTCAATCATCTCTCCCCTCGAGGAGCCACATGAGCCGATGTTTAACACAATATTATTGTAATAAAAGTTTTAATGGGTAAGCCTTGAGGACGAGGGGGCTTTTTTGGTTCCTTTGAAATTAGGTTAGGGTGATAACAAAAAGAGTGAATATCAGGCCCATATAAAAATACCTTCCCCTTCCTATTTTCCCCCTCAACTTTGACAAACTTATCTTAAACCGGTGAGATGTTCTTTAAGAAAAAAAAAATGGAGTTTTTTTTTTTATCATCATGTAAAGCGTTATAACAGAAATTTTAAATTAAACGTCGTAAATAACGCGAAGGAACAATGAATGGCACTATCAGTACCGGCCAACCAAGATTCCGTTAATATTACAAAGTTAAAATTTTTTTTCTCTCATCTCTTTTTTTCATACTCCCAAGATATTGTTGAGCATATTTTAACTTAAGTATTTTACTCTCAGGTTTAAATCTACTCCTCAGAGGATTTACAGTTTCAATCCGGCCGGACGTTCTTTCAAAAATATTAAAAACAAGAAATCCAAACTTTTCGCAATATCAAGTTTTCAACTTTTTTTCCTCCTGGTGTTTTTACGCATCAAAAAAATGATTTATGAACATTAAAACATTAAATAAATAAATTTTAACGAAGGTTCGTAAAAATTTTTTTATAAACCTAATTAAAAAGCATAACTCAGAATAAAAAGATATTAAAAAACATTTTCATATAATAATATGAAGGGAAGCGTATAAGGGAAACTTAATACGATAACTAAACTCTTTAAACAAAAAGTTTTAAGGGCATAACAACGAGGCAATATTGTTCTTCTCGGCGTTTATTATGAGAAGAAATTACGCTTATTTGAAAGGGAGAGAAAGTGGTGGGTGGGGGGGGGGATGATGGTGGTAAAGGGCCGGAGGGGGAAGGGAACTTAATACCTATCATAAATCTGTAGACATTAATGTGTGACAGTGGCCATATATCAGAGGGTGGCTGGACACGGACTGAATGGGCTCGCCCTATTATAACCCCGTCCGCCGGGATACACCGGCTAATCTCTACCTATCATCTATCAAATCATTATTTATTATCCATCCGTCAAAACCTCAGTCGAGTTTTCCTTGACCGAATTTTTTTTTTTAACAGTTCTACTTTATTTTAGCACGATTATTTTTATTTGAGGCCATAAATAATAAAGAGTAACCAAAAAAAAAGAGTTCCCGAACGGGACTCGAACTCGCGTCTTAAAATTTATACACTGACATGCTAATGACTACACAACGGGAATAGTGGGGGAAGTTGGAGGATGTAGCAGGGAGTATTTTGGCTTTGTGGAGACGTCTTAAGAGCCCTGAATTTTTTGAAAAAGTCGAGTAATGGGTTTTCAGTGTTACTAACCTCGCATTTTGAATTGAAGTATCCACTTTGACATAATTAAGTCAAACTACGTACACGGATGCTGGAAATCAACTTAGAAACTTTGGCCTGGACTATTATAGGCTTCGCTCTATCATACCCCTTACTTGATCAAGTTATTAATGAGTATTAACTTTTTCAATGAGTTTATTGTATGTATTACCTTCTAACACTTGATTTTTGGCAGGAGGGTAGGTTGGATGGTGGAGGTAATGATGAGGAGACTGGGGTTACTTGGTGTTATTGGAAAGATCTCAAGAGCCCAGAATTTTTGAAAATCCCTGACCTGGAACAATTATTAGAATTAATCGGAGGGAGTATTTAAGTCTTTAGAGCCCCGAATTTTCAAATGAGTTCAAAGTTTACTCCTCCAGGCTACATTTATGCTACAGTATCTAAATTAACAAAAATGGATTTTGGGCATTTTCAATTATGCAACTTCCGAAAAAAAAGAAAAAAGTTTACCTTCATTTTTTTTAACGAATCTCTTCAGACAAAGGGGTGTAAAATTGGTTTTAACATGGTTTTAAAAATTATCTTAAAAGATTCTTTAACTATTTCTCCTTCTTAAACAACAGAACTCAATAGATACTTGTTCTCGGTATCAAACAAGTGAGTCTCTTAAACTTGGGCCCTTTGAAGATAGAAACTAAACAAGAATCCAGAGAATTACTTGAGAGAAGGGAAATCCCCTTTTGAACGGTAAAAAGAAAATTCCTGGTATTTTTTTCTGACTATTGTAATTGGATTAAACTCTATGATATTAACTGATTTTCGACCTCTTGAAACTGAGAACAGGTCTATCCTGTTCGTTTTGACGTTTGAAGATTGAAGAATCCTCCTTTTGAGGGAGGCAACTCTAACCGCTGTCGCCCTAAGGTTCCTCCCCTTCAGTTCGAACAAATTATAAAGTCAATACATTAAGCCCTCTGGCCCACTTACTACCCGCCTCTTCTAAATATATTTTAATTTGCATACCAAAGCAGTTTTGAGTCGCGAGATCCGAGTAGTAAAAGGGAGGGGTCTTGAGGAGTAAGACTTCAAAAGAAGAGGGGGGAGGTTGCCTTAAGGGAAATATGGATATGAGGCTTTTAATCACTTCCTTTTTCACCCTCGAGATCGGAAGTTTCGAGTGATATCTTGAATACGAAAAGTCTAATTAGATACCTTTTTTCCAATATTTTCACAGAAAGAGAAACAAAGTTATGCACAGTAGAATGCAGGAAAAAATTCATGTTCACGTCAAACGGTTGAATTAAACATGGGACGAAGCCCGGGAGCGTAAATATGTCCATGTTTAGGCCCAAGATCGGAGAGACTTCACACGTGATGCCACATGATGACCGGATCCCGTTTTCAAATTTCCATAACCACCATACACAGAAAATGCTTTAGACACTTTTATATGAAAATGGTTTTTCGAAAAAGCCACGAGGCGTTTTTTATGTATTTTAATGCAAATTGGAGATACGAAATGGATTTTTGTTTAGGTTCTTTTGTGAATATTATAAAATTAATATTGAAATCTCTTGTTTTCGGTTAAAACAATCGTATATGTCCGTGTAGGTTGGGATTTGATTAAAACGGAATTGAATTAGGGTCCGGGATTTTCCTTTGGGTTCTTTGATTAAAGGACACACGTCAAGGCGGTTCGTTCCAGGTTGTACGGTAACGTCCGCATGTTTGTTTCTACCCTCGCCCTGCCCAATTATTGTGGCTTTCGGAAGCCCCCCCGCTCAAAGGATCGACTGGACGGGTTGAGTAGGAGACACGGAGCTATTAACGCCTCTCTAATGAACCGGAATGAGCCGCTAATGAAGTCAACGTGATTGGGCAAGTCCCACCCTTCCGTTAATTCAGTTATGTGAATTCCAACTCCAAATATGTTATTAATAATTCTCTCTCAACGTCATGAAAACATACGTCACATATACGGTTTGTAAAGGGATGTGGCGGTTTGGGTTGTTGGTTGGTGGGGGATGTTTGGGAGGTGTATAGGGGTGGGGGATGTTGGAGTGGCGTATGGGGGGGGGTCTTGTATGGTGGTGGGGGTATGGGTTTGTGCATATGGTGGGGGGGTGTGGGCTTTTGTATGAAAAGTGGGGGATGATGTTGAAGTGGTGTATGGTGGTGGGGGATGTTGGGGTGGTGTATGGTGGTGGGGGTGTGGGGTGGCGTATGGGTTAGGGGATGTGGGGTGATGGCTGTGGTTGTGGCTGGGGATGGAGGGTTTGTGGTTAACCCTGAAAATTTACACTAAATAAATATGTTTTAGCATTTCTTTGAATTTATCCCCATCCCTATTTAAGTAATTTATTTAAAAACTATGGACCGAAAAGAATTGACTAGATAGCCAACTTTTCTGATTAAAACGAGAGGCGGAATTATTAAAGTAATGAATTTTTTTATTTACTCAACGAGAAGTGGTGCTTCAGTCCTAAGTTTTATACGGAATTCAATTCAATTTTAGTTCCTTTCAAGGGTCGGTTTCGGCGTTAAATTTTACAAGAGGACTCGAAAACGTGGCGGCAACGAAAGACAGACGTTATGAAAGTAAATTAATTTTTCTTATTACTTAGTTCCCATTGAAAGATCAAAGTGTTACTTCTGAATTAACGTCCCTCCTCACCCCTCCACCCCTTCCCCATGTTCAAAGTCTCCAGAAACGTTTGACACTGAAAACGGGCCACCCTTCGTTCTCTTCTATCAATTAGATAAATGGAGTTCATTTTATTGTCCTTTCGGCTTGTGCAAATTGCCGGAGAACAGATTCAATCTTCAATTTTCATTGCTCAAAAGAGTGTAAAAATTAAATTTTTATTAACAATAAACATTGAAAATTAAAATTAAAAAGCATTTTTAAATGCATAAAACAAAAAAAAATTAGATAAGAATGATAAATGTTTGGCTCGCATGACACGATTATTAAAAAAGTGCGTCCACCCTAATCGATTTCACAAAAAAGTTAATTAAAAAATTTAATATTTAAATGAAAATTCAATATTTTTATACGAAATATTAATTAAATTATTATGATTTTGCTTTTTTATTTAAAAATTAACAAGATGGATTTCATTGGAGCAATTATTTAAAATTAATGATGCCCTGGTTATCGAGGATTCCTGGACACTTATAAAAGAACCTTTGATTAGAGTAGATATTTTTCAGTTTCTTTGAAGAACATTTTAATTGTGTTGAGTTGGTTTGACGTAATTGGGTCGAAATTCTTTTAAGGTTTCAATACAAGTAGGTACTAGAAGACTGTTGTGTGATCTATAGAATGTTGACAATTTTCCAATAAACCCTTTTTTAAAGGTTTACGAATAAAACAAAAATTTTGGTCCTCCGGGCCGGATTTTAAAAATAGTCTTAATTAGACAGTTAAATAGTTAATAAAAATCGATTTCTCGTCTCGTTACTAGACAACCGGCGAACATCTGTGGCCAGCATCCATCAGCAGAAAGTCGACCGTCGCATACTAGCCTCGTCTCGCAGCATCTCAACCCTGTGGCATCACATTTCGAACCTCAACATTTCACTCAATCGAAAGCTCAGATTGTATGCACCTACTGGTCTAGTTGGTCCAAAATTAGAGTGTCCTACTCCTACCGTGATGGATGCACACTGGGAAAGCCAAATTTGGACTTTCAGGCACATAAATAATTCATTGAGTTGTGGTACAAGATGTTTTATCTCGGTCGATTTATCACGATCGGCAATTTCTTTTCGCGTTCTTACCCAGCCCACCTTAATAATTAACTCTGCCGCCTTAATTAAACGGTCCTCTCACCTATTAATTAAAGGGAGTGACGGTAGATTTCCCAAGCGGTAACGCTGCGGCTTGGCCAATTTAGTGGCTTCCCTTACACGTCCCCGTCTGTAATTTTTCAAACGATACATCGAGAGATTTTTAACGGTTTAAGGAGCGTTGTGGAAGGGCTTTTTGTACGCGTTATCGACCCGGGGTTTAAAATTGTGCAAAGCAGTCTTCGGCCTCAGCACCAGGTCTCCTTTTCTCTTCTGGAATACATAATTTATGAGCTAACGTGGAAAAAGCAATTCCCTTATCATAAATCAAACATGTCGACCTGTCTGTAAAGAGGGAAGGCACACATTGTGACAGTCGTTTTCCTGCCCTTGATTCTCCAAGCCAATATAATTATTCGCGGAAAAGGAAATACGAGTGTCACCCTCTTAAAGTTTCTTATATTTACACATTTTTTGAATGTATCTAGGTCAAATATTTGATTTAAATATTTTTTCAACCCTCAGCATAAAATGCACATTATGATTGAAGGGATCATGGTAGTATACATGAAGGCATATTATACGAAAACGTGTCGGGATACGAAAATGTCTTTTATAGGCCACTTACACCTTCGTTGACAAAAAAGAAGTTTCTCAATCGAGTTATAAACGGAATAGTGTAAAATTTATTTGTTGAATAAAATGTTCCATCAGAAAGGAGGTCGGTGAAAGGGAGTGGATTTTGGTAAATCCTGTCCCATTGTCTTATTGAAATATAATGGACCGTGTGGTTCGGGGTATGATATATGCTTTGGCCACTACAACTTGTTTACCCTCTCTACCCCATACTATCATCAACAATAGATATTAATTCGCGGCCCAGATCTACGCCCTTTGCTTACCACTTCAGTTCGAATGATCACTAAATTACGAGGACCTATCGACATTTAATCTTTATCATTTTATAATACAGACAAATAGTAATAAATCAAAATATCTACATAAAAATCAAATTAAAGGTCATTATCTTTTTGATGAAACCTCAAAATCTCATAATTTTTATTGCAATTTACACTTTTATTTCTCTCAATAGGTGGCCTCCACATCCATCTATAGGGGGCCTCCACATCAATCTATAGGTGGCCTCCACATCCATCTATAGGGAGCCTCTACATCCATCTACAGGAGGACTCTACATCCATCTATAGGGGGCCTCCACATCCATCTATAGGTGGTCTCCACATCAATCATAGGTGGCCTCCACATCCATCTATAGGGGGCCTCTACATCAATCTATAGGTGGCCTCCACATCCATCTATAGGGAGCCTCTACATCCATCTATAGGGGGCCTCCACATCCATCTATAGGGGGCCTCTACATCAATCTATAGGTGGCCTCCACATCCATCTATAGGGAGCCTCTACATCCATCTATAGGGGGCCTCCACATCCATCTATAGGGGGCCTCCACATCCATCTATAGGGGGCCTCCACATCAATCTATAGGTGGTCTCCACATCAATCATAGGTGGCCTCCACATCCATCTATAGGGGGCCTCCACATCAATCTATAGGTGGCCTCCACATCCATCTATAGGGAGCCTCTACATCCATCTATAGGGGGCCTCCACATCCATCTATAGGGGGCCTCTACATCCATCTATAGGGGGCCTCTACATCCATCTACAGGAGGACTCTACATCCATCTATAGGGGGCCTCCACATCCATCTATAGGTGGTCTCCACATCAATCATAGGTGGCCTCCACATCCATCTATAGGGGGCCTCCACATCAATCTATAGGTGGCCTCCACATCCATCTATAGGGAGCCTCTACATCCATCTATAGGGGGCCTCCACATCCATCTATAGGTGGTCTCCACATCAATCATAGGTGGCCTCCACATCCATCTATAGGGGGCCTCCACATCCATCTATAGGTGGCCTCCACATCCATCTATAGGGGAGCCCCACATCCATCTATAGGGGGGCCCCACATCCATCTATAGGGGGCCTCCACATCCATCTATAGGGGAGCCCCACATCCATCTATAGGGGGCCTCCACATCCATCTATAGGTGGCCTCCACATCCATCTATAGGTGGCCTCCACATCCATCTATAGGTGGCCTCCACATCCATCTATAGGTGGCCTCCACATCCATCTATAGGTGGCCTCCACATCCATCTATAGGTGGCCTCCACATCCATCTATAGGTGGCCTCCACATCCATCTATAGGTGGCCTCCACATCCATCTATAGGTGGCCTCTACATCCATCTATAGGTGGCCTCCACATCCATCTATAGGTGGCCTCCACATCCATCTATAGGTGGCCTCCACATCCATCTATAGGTGGCCTCCACATCCATCTATAGGTGGCCTCCACATCCATCTATAGGGGACCTCCACATCCATCTATAGGTGGCCTCCACATCCATCTATAGGTGGCCTCCACATCCATCTATAGGTGGCCTCCACATCCATCTATAGGTGGCCTCCACATCCATCTATAGGTGGCCTCCACATCCATCTATAGGTGGCCTCCACATCCATCTATAGGTGGCCTCCACATCCATCTATAGGGGCCTCCACATCCATCTATAGGGGGCCTCCACATCCATCTATAGGGGGCCTCCACATCCATCTATAGGTGGCCTCCACATCCATCTATAGGGGGCCTCCACATCCATCTATAGGTGGCCTCCACATCCATCTATAGGGGGCCTCCACATCAATCTATAGGTGGCCTCCACATCCATCTATAGGTGGCCTCCACATCCATCTATAGGGGGCCTCCACATCCATCTATAGGGGGCCTCTACATCCATCTACAGGAGGACTCTACATCCATCTATAGGGGGCCTCCACATCCATCTATAGGGAGCCTCTACATCCATCTATAGGGGGCCTCCACATCCATCTATAGGGGGCCTCCACATCCATCTATAGGGGGCCTCCACATCCATCTATAGGTGGTCTCCACATCAATCATAGGTGGCCTCCACATCCATCTATAGGGGGCCTCCACATCTATCTATAGGTGGCCTCCACATCCATCTATAGGGACCCTCTACATCCATCTATAGGGGGCCTCCACATCCATCTATGGGGGGCCTCTACATCCATCTACAGGAGGACTCTACATCCATCTATAGGGGGCCTCCACATCCATCTATAGAGAGCCTCTACATCCATCTATAGGGGGCCTCCACATCCATCTATAGGGGGCCTCTACATCCATCTACAGGAGGACTCTACATCCATCTATAGGGGGCCTCCACATCCATCTATAGGGGGCCTCCACATCCATCTATAGGGGGCCTCCACATCCATCTATAGGTGGTCTCCACATCAATCATAGGTGGCCTCCACATCCATCTATAGGGGGCCTCCACATCCATCTATAGGCGGCCTCCACATCCATCTATAGGCGGCCTCCACATCCATCTATAGGGGGCCTCCACATCCATCTATAGGGGGCCTCCACATCCATCTATAGGGGGCCTCCACATCCATCTATAGGGGGCCTCCACATCCATCTATAGGGGGCCTCCACATCCATCTATAGGGGGCCTCCACATCCATCTATAGGCGGCCTCCACATCCATCTATAGGCGGCCTCCACATCCATCTATAGGGGGCCTCCACATCCATCTATAGGCGGCCTCCACATCCATCTATAGGCGGCCTCCACATCCATCTATAGGCGGCCTCCACATCCATCTATAGGGGGCCTCTACATCCATCTACAGGAGGACTCTACATCCATCTATAGGGGGCCTCCACATCCATCTATAGGGGGCCTCCACATCCATCTATAGGGGGCCTCCACATCCATCTATAGGTGGTCTCCACATCAATCATAGGTGGCCTCCACATCCATCTATAGGGGGCCTCCACATCCATCTATAGGCGGCCTCCACATCCATCTATAGGCGGCCTCCACATCCATCTATAGGCGGCCTCCACATCCATTTATAGGTGGCCTCTACATCCATCTATAGGGGGCCTCCACATCCATCTATAGGGGGCCTCAGCATCCATCTATAGGTGGCCTCAGCATCCATCTATAGGTGTCCTCCACTTCCATCTTTTAAACATAAACTTCTCATTTGGTACCTAAATACTTTTGGTTTTTTGTCAGTTGTTACATTTTTTAAGGAATGAAAATGTTTTTGCGTGGAATTTCTAAAAGAACATTTTAACCCGAAGGTGTGCAAAAACGTTGAGCCACGTTGAATGATGTGAAACGGAGAGCATGAGCGTTGTCAGAAACAGGAGCGTAAATTAAGTCTCAAGGGAAGCCGTTTCTTGTGCATCAACTCACCTACTTTCCTACCCAGTTTGTTCTTACAAGACGTGATATTAGCGCCATAACAGTGACTCTAACTCGTCATAACATTCCCCGCAACTATTATCCTCTTTTTCCATTACCTCCCCTCCTTTCCCTTCCCGTGCACGAAACCCTTTCCACCACACCATCCCAGATTAAATTGGTTACCGTACAATATTTTGATACTTCCCCCCATCTTTTTAAATGGTCCCCACAAAAGAAGGAGTTACGCTTGATATTATCCGTACGAAAAATAAAGGTAATATCCCTCCTCCAAGCATACGTGATAAGAACTAAGATATAAATAATAACACTATTATTATTGTCTACAATCCTCATGGCTTTACTCGTATAATGTTATTGTTATTATACTGTTATAGTTGGAACGATATAAACAAGATTTACAGTTTTCTAAGCTGTATATGACGAGTAACAAATTTTTTCTTACAACTAAAATTATTCTTTTTACAAAACTTGCTATAAGTGCCTTCGTACTATAGAAAAGTGACCAAAAACTACATAATCATCCTACCTAATTGCCCTACACCACTGAAAACTCTTTTCAATCATTACTACCTAAAGAATGATTTTGAGACTATAAATGATAAAGAACCTGAAGACTTGGTAACACATTTAATTTATCTTAAGGGAGGGGGGTTTTGTAATAGAAACTCCCTGGGGTTTCTGCGATATTGCAGCTCATGTTATATATCACGGTATGGCCACTTGTTCCAACTGACGCCGGATCAGGGACGCCACCTCTAGTGTTATTAAACGTGCTTACAGTAGGCTTGGAGGGGACAGCATCGGATTTATGACGTCACGGACAAGTGGTGATAATGCTTTAGGGGTCACGTGGACACATATCTTTACACCCCCCTATCCTACCCCCACAATGTCCGTGCGAACGATGGCCCCAAACGATAAAGGACTATAAAATTTACATTTTTTTCTCTCTTCCTCTTCACTACCATAAATTACAAGGATTTATTAATAATAAATTTATTTTTCCAAGAAACATGCTGTATTAATATGCTCTATGAAGCACGAATAGACCAAAGCTAGAACGTGAAATTGAATATTTATTGCTTGAACTACCTACTACCTCCTATATAAATTGTTTACAATTTTCAAATTCCAAATAACGATTTTTTGTTAAAAGTTTTAGATCAAATTTAATTAATAATAATTAAATTTTAATTTAAAAAATTTTTTTCGTTAAAATATTACATTAATATTACATAAATTATTGTTCTCACTTTTCGAATTCCAAATAACGATTTTTTGTTAAGAGTTTCAGATAAAATTTAATTGATATTAATTTAATTTAAAACAAAAAATTAAAATTTTGAAAAAATATTACATTGAACATGGTTCCAACAAAAGCAAATTAAAAAAAAGAGCCTCTAAGCCGAAAGCCTCCGTGATTCCGACCCCAATAGCCTGCTTTCCTCCGGAAATCCGCTAAAAGCTTCCTTGAGCTTGGTAACCTCCGAAAATCAGCAAAAAGTTAATAAATTATGCAAAATCTGATGCTTTTTTAAAACCAAGTTAGTCAACCTGGCCACTTGGAGCGCTAGAAATGACAGTTCTCAGTGCTCGTAGCGGTCAAATATTGAAGTCGCTCGATGGGATCTTGTCACTGAATGAAAAATAGTTCACGAAGACCTCATTTAACTTTGATATCTAAATTGGTGATGTAAATGACAAAAGGTTTATTCGTAGCTTTCGGACAAAAGAGTAACGAGTGGTCTGGGCATCAGTGAACACAAGTGTTAATAATAGGTTAACACCTGACCTCGGAGGATATGAGTTATCCCTTTTCATTAAGAGGGTGAGTTCACAATGGACAACCACCCTCTATTATTACGTCCTAATTTCAAGCGAGGGAGTAAGGGCACCTCTTCCAGTGGGACCTTACGAACCCTTTACCTTCTACCAGGGAGGGAACAATAGCCGTCCCACCCGACCGGTAGACTAATCGCTCCACCAGGAACCAATCACCGTCCCCCTCCCGTTATTATGTCCACTGAGTTATTAGCCTCCCGTTATCTTTCGAGAAAACCCCATTCACCCTCTACTTTATTCATGGCAAATAATTACTTCAACCTCTCACTAATAAAAAAAGGGCACAAAAATTGATTAACGTCATTTTTCTTTCATCATTCTGATTTATGGTTTAATAATTTTTGTAATACTCTTCACTTATTCTACGCCAATTGTGACACCACTATGCTGATCCTTAGGTGGCATCTAGTGTGATAACACCAGTGAACTTTTGAAATTCTATTCATCTAACTCTTGGCAGTTATGTCATTTCCCTACAAAATTGATTAGTTTGAAGTTATTATTCGATATTTGAAGCTATTCCTGACTTGTGAGGGAGAGATAATCTTATTGACGATGAAGTTAGCGGGGAGGATTTAGATTTAGGAGGGAAAATGTGGGATGGGATGATTTAAATTGGAAGAAAAGTTTGTATTGTGAAGAAAGGAGTGGTTTGGAAGAGACCCGTAGCAAATCGTGTGTGACAACTGATATCCTCCCCCCTCTCTATCACCGCCATCAACCCCCTCTAAGCCACTCGTACTTGGCAAATATTCAACGGTTTCTCTTCGAGGAAATTCAAATCCAAGGTTATCTCCCACTCTGGTTTATTGCCGAACATTAATAGCGACAATCAAAACGCGTCGGCGTGATAGTGGAGGCCCCTTCCCAACCATTTTCCCTCCTGATTAGGAATTAATGGAAACGAATTTACTCGTTGTCTGGAATACCCGGGAGTTCGGGAACGGCATTCGTCTTGGAGATAGGAAATGACATATCAGAACCCATTCATTGGCATATCCTTCCCTTTCTACCCATCGTTGTGGCAAATACGCACGTATTCTAATCTACATTACAACCCTTAATTACAATGAACTCATTATAATCTTGAGTCGTTTCTCACCAAATTCATCCAACTATTCAGAGAATTGAAGTTTTCTCTCTTTGCACCCTTTGTCTTTATATAAACGGTTAAAATCACCCATGCAGTGTTTAAAAAGACAATTTACGAGAGAGGAAAAACTAATATTTAAAAATAAATAATGAATATAAATTAATGGTATTTTGTCTAACTTATACCCATTAGAGTCCAAATTTAAACGTAAAGTTCTAGGGAAACTCCGACTTATCCGGTTTTTGCCGACAGAAAAGTTGGCCGTTTGCCCCTCCCTTGCTTAATTTATGGTCGAACGTCGTTTTTTTCTTCTTCTTTTTTTATGGTTTCTGATTTTTCTTGCGAGGTATGCGAGTGATGTTAGCTCGTTGTGCTTAAAGTAAGTTTGACTGAAGCAAGTTGGAGCTGATGGCTCGGGCCATCCATCTCAATCGTGAGCTCGTCAGGGGGCGACAACACTTGCATCACCCCCGGTCCCCCTTCTACCTCCGGGCGTAACAAACCCTCAGTCACCGCCTCCTCGTCACGCTCCGTTCGATTCCTTTGTGACATAACGGATGACGAATGATATCCACAAGCGTAACCTCCTCGCCTATTGATTCAACGAGTTGATCCTTGAAATGAATCGATTTAGAAAAAAAGATCTAAAACTAAGCCTTTTTAATCTCGTTTAAGTAAAGCTTATTTCCAGCAGGGACGCGAAGCCGGTCTTTAGTCTCTGTTTGAGGAAAGGGATATCTCTTGAGTGGTAGGATCCGTTGACAAAAGAAAGGGCCAAGAATAACAAGGCCCTGAGGCCTTTCCGCTATTTACATTTAGTCCCTCTGAGCCCTATTTGTTATTTGTACAGTCACTGCCTTTCCCTCCCCCGCACTTTTTTTCCCACTCCCACCCGAAACGTACATCTTTGAATGACCCTGAAAAAAGCCCATTTTTTATTCTCCTTATTCTTTTTTCTCATCCCAATCCGTTAGCAGATTCTATCTTAAGTTGCGAAACTCATTACACCATTGACCACTAATGGATTTTAAAATGAAACTTTAAATGAAAAAGTCTGTTTTTTTTATTATACAGTCGACTCCGGTTATAGTAAATCGAAAAAAGTCCCGAACTATTTTTACTATAACCGGAGTTTTACTATAAACGGAGGTAACATTTTTAGGTGGACAGGATTATTTTAGGGAATATAGATACAGAATTAATATAGATACCTAATTTTGGTCAATATTGAATAGAAAAATAAATTAATTGCCCATTATGGTTTTGTGGACTTTTAATTTAATACTGTAGGTGGGATGGTCTTTGCAGACACTGAATTTTGAACTTTCTCAAAAAATAAGTTATAGACCCACCAATCCGGGATTTCGGGACGGGGTCCGGAGCCCCCTTCAATCATGAATATCTAGGAACGCGGTAGCGTTCCGCCCCGCCAAGCAATACACGACTCGTCCCCCAAAAATTATTTTGATTTTTAAGTATTTGAGGACATTTTTTCTTCTTAATGCAATTTTGAAGAAGATAAAGGTCATAGAAAATTATTTGGCTATCTTATTTTGTACAAACTAAGATCACCGCAGTCGAAATCAGGATGAACGCGTTAAAAGAAATATTTAGCCAAAGGGGAAAGTTGCAATATAGTGCAATTTAGTGGGAGTAGTGCAAGGCGAAAATTTTCCTTTGAGATTCAAAACTGGATTTTGGTTTCCCTGAGATTCGATTTTGACAACAGAGATAGGGTGCATTTAATAGTATAGCGCATTTAATAATATCCAGTAACCAAATTACTGAGAAACATACTTACATCAAAGCTACCAGAGCTTTTAACCATATTATGGTGAACCAATTTTCAGGCTACTATGAGGCCGTGGCCAGTCAGAATTAATGGAGCTTGGAACAGGAAAGTAGGTAGAAGAGATGGACACAAACGGTAGTAACAGGTTTTCAAGATTTTTCTATTGCATTTGACGAAAAGCCGACTTAAGAAAAAAAGGTTCATAATTATTTTTACCTGACTTCGGTCCAAAATCCGATTATCGTAAAGAATATTGTATTGACAAACTTTCCCGTAACGGTTATTCATTTTATCCGGTGAAAAATTTATTTATTTGAAAATTCTTTTTACTAAAACCGGAATTTTACTATATCCGAGTTTACTATAACCGGAGAAATTTATCTAGAAATAGATGCAAGTGAAACGGGACCCAGGAAAATTTTTACTATAACCGAAATTTTACTTTATCCGAATTTACTATAACCGGAGTCGACTGTATATCAAAATTGTTAATATATTTCTTTGAAGTTTTTCTATGAAGACTTAGTCAAATATTCGTGACGAAAATGTGGACTGTAGGAGGAAATTCAAAACTCAAACTTTCTCAAAACTTCGGGGCTCTACAGAACTCTCCACAAACACCACTTTTCACAACCTTCCGCCATCATCCCACTCTCCTATCACCTTCTCTACCCACCTTGACCTGCTCTTAATCAGCATTTTAAATCTGTGCATTCTCATATGAGAAATAAACTACCTTTCCTTCTATTATACTAAAGATTTAACTTGAGTTTGAGTTTAAATTTTTTCAAGTCAAAAGAAGAGAAGGTACTTTTTAAGACTTGGCCTTTAGTGCTAAGTTAAAGCTCTCGGTGATTTTTTACGAGTAAGTCTTAGAAGTGCCTTCAGGAGTTGCTCTGTAAACTGTTTCTCCCCTTTCTTTTATTTTCCTTTTTTTAACCAGTATCTTCGACGTTTGTGGTCTCTTTTTAAGTTTTAAATCTCGCTATAAAAAAGCCATTTTCTTCCATAGAACTCCAACCTCTTCATTATTTACGGGAGGCAAAAAAAATGAATTATAATTTATAATCTATTTTCCCATATTTCATCAATATACATAATTTGTACTGGTTGGCGGAGCGGAATGCGTTCCTAGATGTTCAAACCTTCATACCAATGATTCTCTAATTTGCGAATATTTTTAATAAAATGTTTTTTTGGACTCTCAAAATGATTTTTTTATGAAAAGGAGAAAAGTATTAAACTGCAGTTAGATTAACACTCGAGAGGGTTAGAGTGGGGGAATCTTTTTATCTCGAGCTTTCCTCCAAGTTTTCCTCCTCGGTAAGAAGTTTGAAAAGAAGTCGGGTCTGAACGGAGTGAAAGAGAGATAGGAACAAAGTGCGTCGAGGGTCGGTCGTGGAAAATAAGCTTAAAGGCAAAGAGGTAGCGGAGTAGGGCTTGTGGGCGGTGGTGGCGGGGGGTACTTTCCGTTACGAAATAAGAAAAAGATTATATGGCCGAGGGGGCAGTAAAACTGGAAAATAAAAGTGACAGAAAGAGAAACTTCCAGTTTTGCCCTCTCGTTTGATTGTACTCGTAAAATGAACATACATTGACTTTGTTTCATAACTTAAAACGTCAAACAATTCACTAGAAAAGAATCATTCTGGACTGAACTCTCGGTTCCTATGGAAACCTTTAATTTTTCTCACCTACATGAGAATTTTAGTAAAAATCAAACTTTTAAGGGCCAATAATTGAGCTCACGGAATCCATTGGAAGAGAGTAGAAAGCTTTTCTTGGGAAAATATGTAATCAGCAATAAAAATTGTTTCGTTCCTCTCTTTCGACTGGAATCTAGGAACGCGGTAGCGTTCCGCCGCACCAATTATTGTCATTCATTTTGTCTCAAAACGTCATCAGAAATCGAATATTTATGTGGCTTCAAAACATTTTGGGTTGACGCATGTTTTAGAACTAAGAAAGTTCTGTAGAGCCAACATTTTCATCCATTACGGGTAAAATATTCTACATTAATTTTATCCCGGGTTCTAAATAATTCATAAAGCGTTATTACCATACCTTATTCTCAGGTAAAAATCTCCAGTCTGGAATATCGGTGGGGCCGTGATTTTAAAACACAAACATCCACAAGACACCACGGATTTGGCACGTGAATTCCACGTGCGTTTATTATCGAATGCGGTTTTCGGGTTAGAGGAGAAGAGAGCGAGAGATTCAGGAAGAGACTGTGTTGTAGCAAATAGGGTTTTCAGTTCGCACCCCCTCCCCCCTCCGCCTCTTTCGCTACCTTCAACCCTTCGTAGTCTTCCACCCCCTGAGCTGCCCGACAGGAGAGCACGCAAGTCACACTTTTCGCCTAACATTCTCAGCCGCTTCCAAATTTAATCCTTTTTATAGTTCTATTTTTATTACAAACATATGCTTAAACAATCACACTTTTCTTTTGAAACACTAACATTTTATTTTGTTTGAAAATGCCTAAAGGACGCCCTAGCCACGGTTCAAAGTCAGAATCAAGTAAATAATGATCTAATAATAATTTTTTTTAACTACATGAAAAAACTGATGTATTTATTTTCCTAAAATTTAGCTAAAGAAAAACAGGAAAAAAAGGAAAATAACAAACAAACAAAAGACAAGAAAGATTCCAATGACTCAAACGCTTCAAAGACTTCAAAATCTGGTACTAATACCTAAAACATAACTTTTTTTAAACATTTTAGCTTGGACTATGGAAATGCCTCTGTCCCGTTTTTCCACTGGACCATAGTTTGAACTTTGGAAATGCCTCTGTCCCGTTTTTCCACTGGACCATAGTTTGAACTGTGGAAATGCCTCTGTCCCATTTTTCCACTGGACCATAGTTTGGATATATTACTTTCTTTTTCCCGTTTTTAGATGACAAATGATTAGCTTGGAAATACCTCTGTCCCATTTTCCACTGGACCATAGTTTACAAATGCCTCTGTCCCGTTTTTCCACTGGACCATAGCTTGGACTGTGGAAATGCCTCTGTCCCGTTTTTCCACTGGACCATAGTTTGGACTGTGGAAATGCCTCAGTCCCGTTTTTCCGCTAGACCATAGCCTGGACTGTGGAAATGCCTCTGTCCCGTTTTTCCACTGGACCATAGTTTGGACTGTGGAAATGCCTCAGTCCCGTTTTTCCGCTAGACCATAGCCTGGACTGTGGAAATACCTCTGTCCCGTTTTTCCACTGGACCATAGTTTGGGATATATTATTTTCTTTGTCCCGTTTTTCCACTGGACCATAGTTTGGATACATATTGTTCTTTGTCCCGTTTTTCCACTTTACCATAGTTTGGAAATGCCTCTGGCTCGTTTTTGCACTGGATCATAGTTTGGACTGTGGACATTCCTATGCCCCGTTTCTCCACTGGACCATGCTTGTTGATGCCTGTGTCCCGTTGTTCCTGATATAGAGACCTTTTTTAAACGTTTTGAATTTATCAAAACTGACCTGTAGCTATTCATCCTTCAATTATGAACGGCCAAACACGCTGGGAAATTCACGATCGATTACCCAGTGAATATGTGAGCATTCCGAGTACATTTTAAACTAATTATTACTTCAAACTCTTCATATTGCGATGATTTCTCTTAACCAAACTACCATTAATTTTGAGGATATAATTTTAGTTGTATTTAATTTTAGGCTGCCAAGGAGGAGGTTGTGGTGGCAAGAAAGATGGTATGTAAAGTGCGAAAGACGAGCTTTTTAATAGTTATTAGTGATCAATCTTTATTATTATCGAAATTAAGTTATTATGAATTTTAAAATCCAATATAAGGTGTTGGTAATTAGGTATTTAACTTTTTCAGAGAAACAAGGTGGTGGTGGTGGATGTTGCTGCGCTTCTAAACGAGGAGGAAAAGGCGGTAAAAATCGTTCATAAATAATTTAAACCGCTTATTTTTAAGCACTTTCAAAAAGAATTTCTTGTAATTCCCCTGAATACATTTTGTATAAATTTTTTTTTTCCCTTCAAAATTGAGTCAAGGACAGTGGGATTATTAAAAAAAAATTAATTTTCGTGGGTTTTTACCATTTTATTTATCCAAATATTCCAACGATGCACCAAAAATTAACAAAATTTCGATGTGTTTCAGGTTGCTGCGGAGGAAAATGAAACAAACATTTATAAAATGAAATAAAAAACATCTTTACAACTATAATTAAGATTATTTCCAAAATAAACATTGATAAGTTCTGATATAATGTTGTTTAAAAAGTTATCTAGGCATTCCCTCTACTATACCCATATCATAACTAATTAACTAGAAAGCAATACGGAAACCAAACAGATTTAACACCTCATTTTTTGACCACCTGTAACGAATAAAAAGAGAAATTAAATTAAAAATATATTTCTGATAAAATCACTTACATTTTCCATTCGGTGAGCAACAAGATTTTTTACAGTTTGGCTCTACTTCGGCATTACATTGAATTTCGCAGTTACATCCTTTTTTCATCCCATCGGAAAAACAAGTTTCCCCGATACAGATGCACTTTATCGCTTTTCCATTGGCACAATGACATTCCTTTTGTTTCCAGGCTGTAAAAATTAACAATAATTTTAGTTCCAATTGAAAACTCATTAATTTTGAAAAAAAGGAAATTAATCAGGAGCCAACCTGATTTTGTACAGCATAAACATTGTTTTTTATCGATATAAGAGCATTCTCCTTTTGATGTATTGCAACATTTTTTGCAGTCTAAAAATTAAATTAAATTTTATTTTCTCTAAAACTAATGAAAATTCACCTCTTGATGCATCCAATCCACAACAAACTTCATTTTGATTTTGGCAACATTTTGATTTATTTCCATCTTTTGAGCAGCAATCAACTTTGATGTTGCAACATTTGGACGTATCGCCAGTTTGTTCGCACTTGATATTGATTTTGCAGCATCCCAAATTTTGTCTGTTACGTGAACAACAGTTGCCACAAAAACCTTCATTTTTACAGCAGTTTTGGTCAAAGTTATTTTGCTCTGGTATGTTGCAGCAAATGAACATTTCAGAATTTTTATTGCAGCACGGTTTCGTGCAAGCATTTTGAGATAAATCTCTTTTGAACTGCTGGCAGCCTAAGCAAAAAATAAAAATAAAATTGAACGAAAGTAGTCTTTATATTTACGTTGAAAGCAGCAATCCGATCCTCCGGAGCAAAAATTTTTTTGAAATTGAGCTTCTTTGCAGCATTCATTTCCATCCTTTTTTGAGCAGCAATCAACTTTGATATTGCAACATTTAGAGGCTTTTTTGCACTTGATATTCTTGCAGCACTCTTTTGGTCCGTTGCAACAGTTTTTTACACAAAAAACGTCATTTTTACAGCAGTGGTCAAAGCCATTTTCCTCAGGTGTGTTGCAGCAAATGGACCTTTCAGAGTTTTTATCGCAGAATGGTTTCATGCGACGAGATGCTTTAGAACAGCAATTGATGTTGCAACATTTTGAGTTATCTGGTTTGCATTTGATATTGATGTTGCAGCATTCCAAATTTTGCCTGTTACGTGAGCAACAGTTGAGTTGGTCGGAAAAGCAATTTTTACACGTTTCCCTCTTGCATCCTTCCCCGGTTTTCTCGGAGGAAAAGGCATTAGAGCAGCAAAGATTGCCATCTGAAAATCAAACCGGATTAAAGTTTTCGAATGAGAAAAAAAATCACCCTATTCCGAGAAGCTGTTCGGAGTGGGGTATAATCATCAGGGTTTAACCTGAGTGTAATGAACCTGAACGCACCTCTTTTACTCTGAGATGGATTGCCTAGTTCAATAACTCCCTTCATGATAGACTTTCCTCCTTCATCGGAATTCAATTGACTTTCCATTCCCTCAGTCTGGACTCCCTCACAGAACCTAAGACCTGAATTATTTCCATAAGTTAATAAAAATTTATTTATTTTTATCTCATTATTAAATCAAATTAAACTTACCGTTAGAAGAGGTTTTGCAGCAGCTTTCCATTTCGGATTTCAAGTTTAGGCTTAAACTGATTGCGTCTCTAAAAGACAGACACCCTTTTATAGTGTGTTTAAGACGTCATAATTAAGGCGTAATAATGGCAAACAAGACTCTTAACCTTGAGATAATGAACCTTTTCTTATCTGACGTTCTAGAACATTTGTGTTTACAAGAAAGACATCATACATGAGATGATGAAATTTTAGAATAATGTTGATAATGACAATTAAGTAGTTTCAAGAGTCAAGAGGTGCTTGAATTGCTTTCGCTTTACATCGCCCAAGATGGAAAAAATTGGATTTTTTTTCTTCCTACGACCCAAGGACCACGGATTTGTTATTTTTCATGGGCTATCTTTTGTATATCAAAAAACATGCAAGGGTAGGGGAGGTTATGGGAGAGTAGTGGAAGGTTAGAGTTGATGAAAGAGTGGGGTAATGGGGGAAGTTTGTGCACGATAGGTGAGTGAGTGCAGGGTCGTGGTTGAAGCTTAAAAGGAAGACAGGGGAAGTGATGGGAGGGTAGGGAAGGTGATGGGTGAGTATTATAAGGCTGGGAGATGTTGATAGGTGGGTGGGGAAGATGGGGGTAGGTAGGAAATCCGCTAATAATAAATAAAGCAAAATTGGAACAATAAAACGGTATCATCTCTCTGTTATCGTAATGACGTGTCCTTTCATGCTACTATATAAGGCAATAACTTTTCCTAAGCTAGCTCAGTTCGTTATTAGCTACACTTGAACAAATTTTTATTCTTTGGAAAAATGCAAGAACCCTGCTGTGAAAAACAAAATTGTAAGTAACATCCCTACCAATTTAAGTTTTTTTTAAACTCAGGAATGAATTTACATTAGGAATTCAATGAAAGTTTTTAAAGCTTATTCATTTTCCGTGTTTTAAATTAACTTTTTAAAGACTAACTATCCCATTTTCAACAGGGTAAGGAATAGAATTATAAAGTGTTAAAATCTTGTTAAAATTAAAACAATTAAATTAGATTAAACGACTTTAATTATTTCAGGCTGCACTAAAGACGGATGCAGTTGTAAAAACTGTAAAGGCGAAAATAAAGAGTGTTGCAAACCCGCCGATCAATGTGAGTAAATAAAAGATAAAAATGCGAGATAAAAATTTCTTATTGATTTTTCAGGTTGCAAAAAATAACTTGACCTCCTTTAAAATAAGTATAATACACTTATAAACTAACAAAGAAGCTACATATTTCGTTTGATGTAAAAATGTATTGGCCAATTTGTGTAAATAAATCAGATCCCTAACACAATAGACTTTGTATGATAAGGGGTTGAGGATGAAAAAGACGAGAAAGGGGTATCAAGGAGAAACAGCGGCTTGAGGAAGAAAGAACAATGCTTTGGACAGTGGAGGAGCCATTAGGACAAGAGAGGCTAGTCAAAGCGAAGTCACGGTTCGTTAGATATGATATTCATACCTCATTTCAGCCTATGTATTATTCATATTGGAAATACAATGGCAAGAGGATGTTTTGAAGTGAAGGGATGTTTGGATTTCTCTTATCAACAAAACTATAGAAGGATCCGCTTCAATATCGTTTCTATTGTATTAGCTCGCTGTTCGAGTTATTGAGAGAAATGACCTTAATCTCATAATAATAGAGATTTATTTAAAAAATAGCTTAAACCTTTTAAAAAAAATTTATAACATCAAATAAAATTATGGCATTAATACATCAGTTCACACCGTCGATTTTCGAAGTAACAAAAGAGCCATTCAAAGTCCATTCTTCCAAGGGGTGAACTTAGAATTCATTCAATTTGGTGGATGAATGCTTTCAGACAGATTTATCGTTCTATTTTCGATGATTAGGACGATTATTTTTGTATTCTGAAGACTCAATCGAGTTTGGGAGCGTAAAAATCATAAAAAATCGATTCTTTGTTGCATGAAATAATTAAAAGCTCAAAAAATTGGGTCAAGCTGGGGAAATTAGAAAAGACCGCAATAGTTGAGAAGTGGTGGGTGGGATGCATTCAATTACTGACCCACCCGTCGCGACGGTGCTTCTGCGGTTACTGCAAATGAAAATGGTCTACAGGTTTGCATCGGTCAAATAATTAATTGGTTATTTAATTCGAACGTGATATTAACAGTTTGCGTTCTCTAAAGTTGGTTTTTAGTGCTTTAAAGTTTGAAGCAATACATCGAGCAATAAACAGTCTACAATAAAACACAAGAGTGTGTTATGGCTGAGAAAGTTTAATCATGGTTTCTCTGGTTTTCGGTTACCCTGGGAGTCACTCGGGGTCGGAGGGAGATTAAAGGTCACACAAGAGGCTCTCGGCGAAATTAATTAAAGCCCTGGTTCCCTCTCCCCTTTTCCGGGGCGCTTGCAACTCCCTTTCGCAACCCCCTCCTCAGCTTCCAAAGCACTACGCACTCCAATCGGAATCAAAGATATATTTATTAATGGGATACCTCTGCCCTACCTCAATACCCGAGGGCAACTCATCCCCTAGAGGAAACGAATTGATTATTCCCTGACGTAATATTATGTAAATACAACCCGGCGAAATCGATTACATCCTTGCGATTGTCAAACATGTAATTTACCAGTTGCGGTTACAGATAGATTGTTATTTTATTGAAATTCGAACCCAAGGTTTAAACATATCCAAGTGAAAATGTTCCCAGAAGCACACTAAATTACTTCGAATCCAAACAATAGTAATTATTTACAAATGGAACATTTTGGAAGACTTTGGAACTTTGAAAATTGGCTGATCATTGTGGAACCTTGGTAACTAACCCTAGAATTCTAATCCTATTTAGTAAGCGCTTATTGCTAAACCCTCGTCATTTTGACGACTACTATTTTTTAGGCCGAATTTTATGATTTTTGAATTACAAGTGCCGTAATTAAGACGAACTTACATAAAAATTAATACAAAAACTATAAAAATAAGGAATAACATTCGTTATAAATTTATAAAAGAAAACGGTGGGAACTGCATGGGACAAAGGCCAGTTTGTTACTAATCGCCTAGAGAAGGAATAGAAGTGGTAGTGCAAACTGAAAACCCCCAACCATTAGCCTTTTTCGAAGAAAATATGAACGTAGTCGTAAAAAATACGAGGGTTTACCATTCTAAAATTTTTGCTCAAGAGTATATATTTGAGTATAAACATTTCGTTTAATTCAATAAAAGTAACGTGGACATATTACTTTTTTATGAAACAGCGGTTGAAGGGGAGAATTCATAAGGTGTATATTTTTCACTCAGCGTTCATGCCCTTTTCATGAGTCTTCAAACGAGCACCTTTCCCCTCTTATTTATCTCGATAGAAGAAAAAGTTTTCCCCTTCTTAATACTATTACGTCATCCGATCTGTCAAGGAAGGGCTTAAAGGAAATTTAAAATGCGCTTTAAAATTTTAACAAGGAACATCTTCAGGTCCTTATCTTTGAATTAATCATACGTTTACACAAAGTTTAAGGGTATAAACGGCTTCTGCCGTCGTCGTTCCCCTCTTTTTGGTACAAGTGTGTACTTAACTCAAACAAAATTCAAAACGAACTTAATCTTCGTATAATTTTAAATATTTGCCTGTACCTACTCAAAATAAAAAATTACGTCTCACGAGCAAACTTCCCTTATTTGGTTTAAGGTACAGCAATCATCTTAATTGGGTGAATATTTAAATAAAACTTAAGAGTCTATTATAAAAAATTGTATCCCATCTGGTTCGATTGAGTTGTAAAATGGTCACTTGAGGCGTAAGAGGGGAAGGCTGAAAGTAAAATTATTTCGGACAATTTAACATGAGGGAAAAAGAGCCTTTGGAATGGCATAGCTTTGAGAAAAGGGCCACAATTGCTTCCACGCTTCGGGTTCCATTAGGACGTAAAAAGGAACATTGTGCGGGTCAGTTCCGCGTTAATGTTCATCGCTTCTTTTCTCACCCTTCGAATAAATAATTGTAAACAAAATGACAGTTTATGGCCTGAAAGCTAATTGTTAAACGTGTAACTTCTCGTACAATATCACGTTGCGGCACACCTAAAAGCTCTTACAAGGCCAAAGGCGCGCCGAATTATGAAATTAACATATTTTACGATTAAGCTAGGTTACTTAAGCTTAATGCACTCCTTCCATTCCAAAAGCCATCTTCCCATTTAGGCTTTCGAAAGGTTTTATAGCTTTTTAACATAAAGAATTAATTTTCAAAAAATTCAACCTCGTAGCAAGGAAAAAGTATGGTTTAGAAGAACCCGATAACTCAGACTTTCTCAAAAATTAGCACTACAGACCTCTCCACAAATATCAAATACTTTTTCCACCACCACCCACTAGGTGCTCACTACTCCCCAATATTCTATTACTTTCCCAATCTCCCATCACCTACCCCACCCTCACATTGCTTGACCCAACCCTCCCTCATCCACTAACATCTCCCACTCTACCTTCCACCAATCTCTTATCACTTCAATTACCCTCCTCCCATCACCTCCTCTACCATCCTCGCCCAAAACTGAAAGACAATAATTAATATTCTTTGAAAACCAAAAATTTTTAAATGGATTTTACTTATTTGGAAGAATGACATAAAAGTTATGATTCATCGTCAGAAAACAACGTTTTTGATGTTTTTCATAAAATGACATCAAAAGAACCTTTTCAATTTGAATGCAGAATGGATGACAGGGGGCTGTCAGAAGCATGTAGTGTCCACCATGGGCTAAACACGTTTATATTATAAACTGTTTTAACCCTTCCGCTGACTTGCTAATAAATTCTTAATGACGGACACTCCTGTCCAATTGAATTAGGCTCAGGGACCTTCCTCGCCCGCGCAACAACCCTCCCAGCCGTTTGTTTCTCGCTTATCATCCCAGGTGAATATTTCGAGTGCTTACTCGTTGAAATGCGAATAACTTTTCGATTTCAGTGCGGATGACGTTTTACGACACAAAAGTAATTAATTTATAACAATATCAAGGAATAATTTTACGATTGTCATCAAATGTTTCCCTTGTAGGACGGGAGCTCTAAAAGCGACTGCAATGAGAACAGAGAAAGCTAATATAACTTTGACACATTCTGACAAGTTGTTAGATCAAGTTTCGCCCATGTTATGTTTACCAAATAGACCCAATAAAATAAAATATTTTGTATTTCTTTAAAAATTTTAGTAAAATGGACGAAAAAATGTTGACCTTAAGTTTTTGTGAAAGAGGTGGAATAAACTTTAGGCTTAGAGTATACACCCTTTTGCTTCTATATAAGGTTCCCTTAATTCTCTCTCCGGAACAAAAGACGTATATCTGGCATTAACACCATTTTCTTTTTTAATTATTGTCATAATTCGTGGCATTGTAGCCAGGATGGGACAAAAGAGCCTTTTGCCCCGGAACGACTGGCTCGGGAACATCACATTGTTTTCAACGAACAAAGCGGCCTATAAAAACAACTTCAGGGACGATTGGCGGGCAAGAAACGGGATGAGGGTCTTGGGAATTAAGTTTGACAGTGGAAAACAGTTCAAATTTAACCTTTTTACTTCAACTTTTTTTTCGTTATCGCTTTATCAAGTAGTCTGTTTTAAGTTTTACGTGAAAATGTTGAAGGGAGGGGAATTAAGTAAAACAGTGAAAGTTTGGCGAAGGAGCCCTTTGTCAGGAAAGCGACATTTGTTAAGGGCAACTCCCATCCATCCTGGTCTAAACAGGGTCCGTTAGGTCCACGTCCTTTTCTTCATCCTAGACATCGCACATCCGGCCTTTTCTCATTACGTGACTGAACAACTCTTTACTCGAATCTATCAAAGGTTTAAAACTTTTGGAGAGGAGCTTTAGTGTTGCAGGGTTTAAAAATTAAAAACAAAACGATCGTAGAAGAGCCTTGAGGGGCACTTAAAGCTAACGAGATGTACGCCCGCCGTAGGCCACAACGGAAAATTGACTATGCAAATCCGCCAATTCTTTAGTCGTGGAAATTGGACTACCGTCGCTTCCCAACCCCAGCCGGTTCGAACAATCCGATCTCCCTCGAACATCCCCCGGCCGCCTGAATTTTCATACCTCCCAACCCTATTCCGTTCCGACTGACATCACGGTTCACCACCACCCCCTGTTCTATTCTCTTTCGGGGAGAGGAAATAAAGCGGTCTCGGAATTTGATTTGTAGCCGAGGTGGCTCCTCCAAATGATTGGAGAAGAGAATTTGTCCCTTTGCGACGTTCGTTCGCCACCTCGTATTTTTTTCTTTCTCGCTTTTCTTCCACCATAAAAGCTTATTTTTACATAAATCTATTCTTAACTAACTGTTTTAGTCCTTAGGATCCTAATAGGTGGGACCCTTAAGGCATTTCCATAGGTGGGAACACTAGCTCAGCTGTAGAAGTGTGGTAGGAAGTGTGGAATCTTGGGTGGAGGCCGGGAAGGTTATGGGAGGGATGTGGAACTTTGGAGGATCGAGGGAAGGTGATGGGAAAGTGGCGGGAGGTGGTGGAAACTTGGGGGAGGGAGGGAAGATCAAGGAGGGTAGAAGAAGTGATGAGATCGAAGTGAAAGGTGGTGGAAATTGGGGGTTGTTAATCGGGTTTCCTCCTCTAAACCAGCACTGAGGAGAATTCTTTGCTTATTGAGTTTTTCTGTAGTTTTTGTATTAAAAAAATCTTGATTTAACGAGCGAGGTGTAGAAGAGGGATACCTTGAGCTGTTAACACTCTGATTACAGGTGTTCTCTAGGGGTTCGGGTTCGGGAATACCAATGTGTTGCTGCACCGAAGGGAGCCTCGCTGCACTGTTTACCCTTTGTGCCTCGCCGAAACTACGTGACCGGACTCCATTTCGACTCCTTTTGTAATTAGCGAACCTGACTTCATTAGCGCCCACACGAACCGTTGTTAATTTACAGGATTTGTTGTTCATTTTACAAAAACGAGACGATACCTCCCATTCTGACCTATTTTCGAAATCCAACCCATAAATCTTCAAAGTACAAACGAGTTCTCGATTACGGACTCTTCAAAAGATACATGACGTATTAAAATTTCTCCTTCTTTTATAATACACCGGCTGTAAAAAGCGGTTTTCAGACAAACGTTGGATCTACGCCTTCCAACGGAAAAACTCCGCCAAATGATTTATGGCGATAAAAAAAAGTTCCCCCACACCCTTTAAAGTTGAAAGAAAGAAAGATGAATGAGTTGATCTGTGAAAGCTTGTTCTCATAATTCTTACAGACAAAAAAAATCCAAAAAAATTTAAATTTTTTATTGATTTATACATTATGTTTATTGGTTAATTGAGCGAAGGCTCAGTTATTTTTTTTATTTACTAACGAGCTCGATAAGAATTATGTTCAGACTTAACTAAGGAAAACTGGAAACGGCCCCCTATTTTATATACAAGGAGGGGCCATTCGTTTCTGAATTATACTTCAACCCCCACCTTCCTGGGAAATTAGAAGTCGGAGTAAATCTCAAGTTATGGTAATTTAACATTTTCTCAAGGAAAAGGCTTTTGTATTTATAGCACGAATTAATTCTCGAAAAGCGTTTGCGGCTTTGATATATATTTGTGAGATAACAGAAGCAATTATAAGCAATCTATTTATAAACCAATAAAATGGAGTATTGAAGAAAAAAGAGGGTAAAGAAAAAGGGCACTCAAGATCCTAAAAGGTAGAGTTGAAGAGCTGGACCTGAGGTAAATGATAATGTCTGCGGTGGACAGATATAAATGGGAGACATGGGCCCCACTGTCTTGAAAGAACCTCTCATGTGCGGTCTCGAGGAGTTCCAACCTTCAACGTCCTTCCATTAATATTATCTCATTCGGTCTCAGAGGAAATAAATCGTCGAATTATCAATTATATCGAATAAACAATTTTCTTTTTAGTTTAAACGTTTTATTGATTTTCTTTTTAAAATGTGGAAAAAGGGATGACGGTGAGTCCATAAGGCATGTGTCCCCTCAGGGGTCACTTAGTTCGACGGTGGCATCAGCTTGAGTTTTCCCACACTTCCACCCCCAAGGCTTTACACACTTTTTCAATTGGCAACCTTTTATAAAAAAGACACTTTTTTGTGTGAAAATATTTTATTGATAGAAAGCTGATAATCCTTAAAAATATGGCGTTTAATAAAAAAAAATTCCTTGAAAATTCTGATTATTATTCCGACGATATTGCTGAAGATTGGTGATGGGGTGGCGTGAAGTTGGAGAAGGGGGATGAATAAATTCCAGGGTAATAAGGGCCGAGTGGTGAAATTTCGGATATTAATTTTTTAAAAGTGATCCTCCGCTGTTTCTTAGCCGTTTATCAGGAGCCCATGAGTCATAAATATGCATCTCCGGAAAATTAGAATTGTAAAACTGATTCGAGGTGTGAGAACAATTAGATGTTGGGCGGAGGGTGGAACAACGGCCCCCTTAAGGCTAATCTGGGCCCATCTATCGGGAAAGGGGTTAATCTAATTATCAAACAAAACCAACGGAGAGACCCTCCTCAAGAATCATCAATTACCAAATCCCGACGAATTAAAGCTGAATATTTCTTCCAATTATTCCAGACTTTAATTTATAAAAAAAATAATAAGTTTTTTAAAAAAGGCGAGAAAACTTGTTCTAGGGTAATTAAACGTGGCTTCAACCCGGTGTTGCCCGACATATTATAATTTTCGACCCAAAGTTCTAGGTTGAGAAAATTTGTAGTTAAGAGTAGAAGAGAGCGAACCCGCCTCAAGGGGCTAAGTAGCAAGTTGAAAGTATGCCCTGGGAGCCCTTGAGTTAGTACTGTGAAGAGGGTAAGGCGTTAATTGTGATTTACCAGGGCCACCTTCTCGGGCCCCTTTCTTCTTACTTATGGAAAATGGGAAAAAGTTACTAAAAATAATATCAAATTTATTTTTTTCTTCTTTTAAATCCTCATTTCAAAAATGCTTGGTTCTAATTAGTTGATTTCACGTGAGAAGGGATATGCGGAGCTATCAACGGAACATTTATGCGAGGTCGGGTAGATAAGCGTACCCTCCGCGTTCATTTTCTGGTTGTCTGGGCAGGAATGGAGAGGCCAGACTCTCCCTCCCGAAAACTCCTCCTATTCCTATATATATTGTTAGTGACGGGTCGAGGATTGGGCACGTTCACCGAGATACGTCAGGGCCAGCTGCCGCACTGATGAACTCACCCCCTTCTCCGAACGTGAGGCTCCCTCCGATTTATACCTCCTTGACTTCTCATCCTTCTATATAGGTCACATATTGGATACCCGCTAATAGATGACCCATGCAATTTAGAAAAACTAAAACAACTTTTATAGAGCGTTATTGCGTTTCGTCTGGTATAAAAATGCAGTTAGTGAGTGGTTCCCCGGAGTGCACCCCTTCTGGTTCTAATATTCGCCGATTTATCACGGGAGACATTAACTGTTAGTTATATAGCGTTGCGGAGAATGTATTTCCGAACGATCCTTTCCCCCTAGCACTCTTTTTTTCTCTCCCTTTTCCATCCTATATTTTCTCCCTCTATCGTCCTAGTTCCACGCCCAAACCATCCCCATTCCCTTCTTTTAACGACCGTGAACGAATCGGAAATAAAACTTTTAAATAATAAATTAAAACGAAAATAAATTGAAAAGGAAACGTAAAAGTAGGTCACAGAAGGATGCAAGATTTACAGAAGCACCCTCGAAACACAAAACACCATCTACTCTAATTGCCCTGATTTTACACATCTTCAACTTTCATCCTTTTCAAAAAATTTTTGTATTCCAAATCATCAAAGATAAGCCTCATGAGATTCTTTAAGGATTTGGCTCAGACTGGGAGTTCGAGACATAAAAATAACTGATGCTTTCCAAAAGGGATCTAAATGATGGAGAGGCGAGATGATATTAGAAGCTGATATGGATCCCTTGAGGTTTATCTGAGCCTTTTATCTTCAGACAAAACAATATCAATAAATTATCAGAGCCTTCTAAATATCGAGCAAAAGAAGTAACTGGGGTCCATTGTTTAACAAACGTCAACGTTATAAGGCTCTTCGTAATAGGGACTGAGATGAGGATCATAATTTTTTCATATGTTTATGTAATAAAAATATGATATTTTTTGACATAAGAAACTCAAGTCGTTATGAATTCACAAAATAAATTAAAATAGATTCATTACCTCGATTTTTGGAAGCAAAATTTAAAAATGGTTTTATTTAGTTCCAGCTGCCCTTCGTTTAGCTCATTCTTTGGAAGAACTGAAGTGCAGTATTTTCTGCAAGTGTCTGTGCTGACTGTCGCCACGTATTTTGCTGCTAGATGGTTCGTGGTCGAGTTCGATCCAACCAACAAGCAGAGAAAGAGCGCCATGAAGAGGGCTCGTGAAATGTTGAAAAAACTCGGACTTTCCAATTTGAAGAATTTGAGCGAATACGAGATGACGATAGCGAGTCATATTGTGGATCCTGATGACATTCACGTTTCGTGGGATTGTATCGGTGGGCTGGACAGCATAATAGAAGAGATAAAAGAGATCGTTATATTGCCCATCGTAAGAAAAGATTTGTTCAACGGTTCCCAACTGACGCAGCCTCCCAAAGGTGTTTTACTACACGGACCACCAGGTTGCGGTAAAACGATGATAGCAAAAGCAACAGCAAAAGAAGCAGGAGCTCGCTTTATTAACCTCGATTTGTCAATTCTTACGGACAAGTGGTACGGAGAAAGTCAAAAACTAGCTGCAGCAGTGTTCTCTCTAGCCGTGAAAATCCAACCATGCATCATTTTCATTGATGAAATCGATTCATTTTTAAGAAACAGGAACGTTCACGATCATGAAGTCACGGCGATGATGAAAGCCCAGTTTATGACTCTCTGGGATGGTCTGAACACTGATCCGAGCTGCACTGTTATAGTCATGGGTGCGACAAACCGTCCACACGATCTCGACTTAGCCATCCGCCGAAGAATGCCAGCAACCTTCCACATCACGTCTCCTTCCTTCGAACAACGAAAGCACATCCTTCAGCTCCTATTGATGAAAGAACCTTTATCCGAAAACGTCGACTTAGAAGCAATAGCCAAAGCGTCCGAAAGCTTCTCTGGTTCAGACCTTAAAGAATTATGCCGCAACGCTTCCATGTACAGATTCAGAGAGTACATCAAGAAAAACGACAGGAGCAACGAAAGCTTCAAAAATCAAACACTCAAATTAGAAGAAGAGCAAGAAGAATTCATCAGCGAAACAATCAGAAGTATATCAATGGAAGACATGGTCAATTCTTTAAACAAGATGAAAGACAGCAAAGTAAATTGTTCCATTTTACCCATGGATTGAAACAAAAATAAAACTGTAATTTTGATCTGAATTTATAACTTGTTTTTATTACAATCAGATGTACGAATCATGGAGTTCGTGATTGTTTGGCATGCTGGACTAAACGGGACAATTGTTTCCTCGTTCGAATAGACAGGGAAATGATGACCGGATGGACACCTATCTATAAAGCTCGATCTTTCACCTCTCAAATGTCATTCTCTCCGGAAACCATGAAACTGGTCATTTTATGTGCTCTGACGTGTAATATTATCGTCGCTTATGAATTCAAAGATTCTCAATTCAGTAAGTTCTCTCTATTTTCGTTTCATTCAATTTCAAGAGTCAAATGTCACACTTCCTCCCACACCCAGGGGAGTGAGACAAGGGGAAGTTCCAAACATTCTTAATTGTAGATGCATTGCTGGACAAAGAGATAAAAGCCATAGAGAGATATATGAGGTACTCTGATCCTGAGGAGAAGGATAATGAGCAGCCTCCCTCCGATATGGACCAACCTGGAAAAATGCCTGATGCCTGCCGTCCTTACTGCTCCAAAAAACTTCGCCACCATCACCACCACCACCATCACAGTCGTTCTCGATTCCCGGACACTCGTGCAACCGTAATTAAAAGCCCAAACCTTTTCAAGTCTCTAATTCACTAATTAAAGGGATGCTGCGGCATAGGTTCCTTTAGAAACTCAATTTTTCCAACTCCAAATGGAGATGTTATGAATCAAAGGAACTGCTGGAGAGAAGTCAACGAAAAAATGTCCAACGCGACAAGTGGTATAATCAAAAAAAGCAAAAACATTTTTAATGATATCCACTTTTAAGGCGACGACAACCTATTTGATATTTATTCGTGTGAAAAGGTCAATAGGATGAAAAAACGCCACATTGTAAGTTTTAAATTATAAATTAGTCTTTATTCCCGTCTTTTTGACAGTGTATGGCAGAATGTATAGCGAACAACACGAATGTGGTAAGCGTTAAAAATTTAAAAAGAAAAAAAAAGATATGAAAACATAAATATTTAAAGCTCCTGGACGACGGTTCTTTGGATATAAACAAGTCGAAAGAGATGATAGTCGGTAAACTACTTGAAGATTGGCAAAAAGAATTGGTAACCAAAGCATTTGATAGATGCGGCAAGATGAAAGTAGGTAAGTCGATAAAGCCCATGACCTTCTTTTTATAAAATAAGGAGGGAGAAAAAATAAAATTTTATATTCATTTATTCTTCAGAGCCTTGGAAAGAAGATACAGAAGAGTACAAGTGCAATCCGCATGCATTACAAATGAAACACTGCATATGGAGGGAAGTTGAAATGGTAAAAAGTAAACCGTTCTGTTTTCCCTTTAACGATTATGTTTTCAGAACTGCCCAGAAAAATATCAATCTACTGGTAAGTATTTTCAGGTGTTCACTTTTCTCTAAATTTTTGTAGAAAAACGTTGCCAAGATTTGAGAGAGCATTTTCAAAAAGATGGACTTCAAAATGCTACAAGCACACCAGAAACTGATGTACCAAAATCAGACCCGGTTAGCGAAAAACCGGATGAAAAGGAGATAACGACGGTTAAACCTGAAGAAAAATAAGTAAACATAAAAATTTATTATCTGTCTAAACCTTTTTTTCTTTAAAAGCCTTTTCTCTTTAATTTTCATTACCTCCTGTAAGATCTAGAATTAAAACGAAACACCTACGTTAGGGTTCTTTTTAATTTCCCAGGGCTAATTTTTTTCAGCCGCAAAAAATCGAATTCATAGCGGACCCTCCAAAAAACCAATCTGCATGCAAATCGGAATGTGAGGGCAATTGAACCTTTGCCGGAAAAATGAGATAATCAAACGTTTACGACACCGAAAATAGCTTCATTCTCAAGATTTCGATATTCCGATAAATCTAGAAGATTGAGTGTCTTAGGAGGGATGGTGTTTAAAAGAAGCAGATTATAGGCTTGAGAATAATCCCTTTGGCTTTTCTAATGCTTCTAGGGGAAAGATATAAGGGAATTACAGATTATAGCCTATCAAGGAGATAAGACTTACCCGACAAGGGAAATCTGGATTAGCCCGGGAATAGGGGAGGAAGATTCCTAAGCTCCAAACACCGAAACGCGCTTCAAGGTGAAATATTTTATAATTATCGCGTTATAAACACCATAAAAAAGGCCTAGCGATAAATCGTAGCCATTAGTCAGAAGAGTCAGTGCGTTAGGCAGCCCTCTCGTAGATTAACTCGTTCGTTACGCCTATTTCACAGATTCTACAGACAATGAAAAAATAGAGGGCTGGGATTCTACATCCGTGAAATTGGTCGCGGAAATGTATTTGCTTAACTTTTTTGGGGAAATAAACATTTTAACGAGATAAGGTCCACGAGAAAAAGGAAACGTATAAAATTTTGGCACAGACCGGATCTAGGGATTAGTCAGATAAATGTTGTGGGTGGAAAAAGGAGGCTTGGGAGGTCCGGGGTCTTTTCTTTCTCGCCTTGATCAGGAAGTAAACGGGGGCAGAGCGGAAGGCCAGAGACAGGAAGTGCGCTCTGGGAAATCTGGACGCTACTTTTTCTTTTCCGACCCAACTACCTTCACAAAAAAAGTTTATTAAAAACGGTATAATCAAAGTTTTAAAGATCAAGAATTTTGGGACGTCTCATGGAAAGGAAATGAAAGAAAAATTCTCAAATAAAAAGAAGTCTAGATATGAATATCTGAGAAACACGAAGCGTTCCTCCCCTTTCGTTCCCTACAGAGCCCCCGATATGAAGTCACTTGATTAATTTTTCTTTCACTTTTCTTCTTCTTTCCACTTGACAGAATGACACGGCCTTCATAAGCCAACAGTTTTCCGAGGCTTAATACACTGTCTCCCATCTTTTCAAACGTTTAATATCAACAGCCGCTAATATTTGCGATGCGGACATGTCATATAAGATCTTTTTCCCTTCTATTTTTTGATGTGGAAACCCAAGAACAATTTTTATCTGTAACAATTGGGAAATTTATTAAAAGATATAAACATTTATCATAAGATATTTTAAAAGATGAGAAAGGCGAGGCTGTTATGCTTTCTCGAGACTGATTACAAAGACAAATGCTTCGCTCGGGTCCCTACAATAGGTCGGTCATTAAATCCTGATTAATGTCTGTTTAAAGGAGTGCGCCTAACGAAGTGTACAGCCAAGTCAGAATGAAGACCCGCTCAAATTGAAAGGAAAACCCACTGAGTATTATTAGTTCCCATTACTCGAAAAGAAAAAAACATGAAACTGGTTAGCTTTTAATCAATCTGAATGATGGTCCTGTAAGTTGAAAAGGAGGCTGGATTCAAGTTTGATACAGTGTTCGACCGTAAATATAATAATTTGGAGGTTCGAGAAAGTGGGAGCGTGTAAGTGACATCGTAAGGGGGTTGTTGGAGATGCTATTGGTGTTGCCCTTGTTCAACAGTAGGTTTAATATATACGCCATTATTGGTCCTCCGCTTTCCCCCTTTCCAAACTGTTGCAAACACCCGAGACATAACTTAGGCCATATACCGTATCCCGGTCCCCTCACATACTTCCTCCTAACTCCCGCTGTCTCAATGTTTCTTACAAAAAGTGGTTATGGAGAGAAAGAGGAAGGAGGCCGGCGGAGATACGAGTGCCGAGCTGTAAAAAATATACTGTGGGAACGTCGCGGTATAGGGAGAGCATATTTACACCCCCAGCCGGAAAAATGATACCGTATAAAAAAAGAACACAATACATAAATCATATAAAGTAAATCGAACAACTTCATACTTCTTTTATAAAGAAAAAGAAAATTATCCCTTTCGATTTTCAAACTATTGTGGTCAAAAGTTGGTGTTTGCTAAAATTTTTTGATGTTTTTATACAATTCTCTGTTCAACAATTCAAAGCGCGTTGAATGAAGAAAAGCCACAATTTATAGCCTTGTACTTTGTGAGGAAAATGGGTCAAGCTAAAATTACTTAACATTTTAGATGATCTCACGGATCAGAGTCTATGGCATAATTAATAAACGAGACGGTCGTAGCCGGAGGTCCCTCATGAAAATTCAATTTGTTTTCATCAAGTCCTAGATTAATTATAATATCAATTACAAGGAAGAGAAAAAGAAAAGGAAATTTGCATCTAGGGATACTAGAATATAAGTTCTGGAAGCTGTAAAGAGCGGTTTGTGTTAAAAGAGGTGGACCCGTTCTCTGAGAAAATGGTTTAAGGGAAAGGGGTGGGTAACATCGTTACATACTTGGAAGGAAAGGTGTGGGATAACCTGGTTAGTTGCACGTAATCCTATTACCTGACTCTAGTTCACTTGATGTATTCACAAGGTTTTGCCTTAAAACCTTTCCAACCGGATCTAAACCTATTCAAGAGGTTTAAAAGGAGGTAAAAAGGCTCGCTTCTTCGTAAACTTGGATGAATATAAAAAAAAATCACTAGATCCAACGAAGAATCGAGTTTATCCAAAGGTTACCTAACCTAAGTGACAATACTCAACGTGAAAGATACTTTAACAACAAAAGTCCGCATTATTTTCATTAAAAACAACGGAGAGAGGTCAGAGGACCAAATAAAAACGTGAATTAGCAAATTATTCGAGAGGGAATATTATGCATAAAGCTTTATGCAAATTTTTGAATTGAAAATGTATGTTACAGCAGGGGGTTCATATAGAGAAAAAAAATCGATGAAAAGGACACTGGGAATAATTCGTTTTTACCCCTGTGAAACTCACAGGATGGATATTTTCGCCAATATTGCCATTCCGGATATTTCTCATTTTAGTAGAGCACATTCGTCTATCGGTTACCGAGTCAGCACACGCTTTTCCAGACCGCAAACGCTTCTAGAGGAACATCTGCGGTAACGCAATAACTTCGAATCCCGAGTCTTATTTGGTAGAAAAATGAGTAGGCACCAACCTACAACTTAATTTTAAAATAATCAGTGTAACTAGTGGACATTCTGTCAGTGCAGACATTACAACTCATTTTGATTTATTGGTGGCACAGTTACTATCGTACATGCAAATCTTGATTCACCAGATACAGAGGCATAACCTTGAATGTATGAGTAACAATCAATGACTGTAGTATTAGAACATTGAAAAATAGATTGATAGAAAGAAATAGATGATATAAAAAGACATTTGTCTTTATATTGTACAATACATAAACATGGTATTGATTTTCTTAAGCTAATACGAACGCTTAGTAGAGACAATTTAACTGTCAAGTCTGTAACCTCAGAGTAGAAATCAAAGGACTAGGTTGTCTCGTTTTATTGGAAAACGTCTTCGTGGTGATAAATGCACATTTATTTTTCTTTAAGGATATTTTTTAAAAACGTTTTTTAACTTTATTTTCACAAAAGAACTTAATTGAAAAAATATCAGGAGATCCATGGTGAAAAAGGATCTGGAGAGCGAAAAAAAAAGGGTTCTAGAGGACTCGAGAGAGAAAATTCCTTCCGATTTCCCTTAATTCTTACTTATTGGCCCCTGGACGGTGCTTCTCAAGGTAATCCAATCTATCGCCTAAGTGACAATAGCCTCTCGGGGGTCCCTCCTCGTCTTGTCCTTTTGAAAATCGTTCAAGTGTTTTTCACGAGAGGCGAACGCTTACGGGAGAAAATCCTGAAGGGAAACTCCGTCCTCGAAAACATCTTCAAGATGTTGCTCTCGTATAGGAAATAGGTTTCACTCAAAGAGAATGGTTAACACTACACCAGTCTTCGATACGGATCGATGAACACATAAAAACATCATTTTAACAAAATAAAATTTAAACTTTTTTTTTAGGTTGAAAAGGGTAGTGGACATCGGACAAAGGGCAGAAAAGAGGAATTATCTAAATTAAATATTAAGAGACCCCTGCGGGTGGAGCCCCCGGCAGTAAATAACCGCCAACAATAGGGGATGGGAAGAGCGAGAGACTTAGCCCATAACCGGACTTATCTTTTGTTTCTAGCTTCTATCCTTCTGGAATCCGAGTTTAAATTCGATCCTCAAGCACAGGACGAGAAAACAATGGAGCTCCTTTTATAAATAAATTTTCAAGTTTAATGGAATAATTAAATTCTTGAGCGATACGAACTAACGCCCTCGTCTTGTTTAAGTTTGCCTAAAGCAGCTATAATCAAACTCAAACATGATGGAGCAAACTTCAATCACTGATTAGTTCCCAACATAAATAATTCACAAATAGCATCAATTTAAAAAATTTTCCTTTTTTTTCCACTCTTTTAAATTTACTTAACAGATTTTCTTTAATCACAAAAACAAGCCACTAATGAGAATTTATCAAAGAAACCATTTTGGACGTTTTTTTTATTAAGATTTTTTCGATCACCTTTTAATTGTTTTTTCCCCGTTTTTTAATTAAAGGACCGAAAAGCTTCAAACGGTTCTTAATATTGAAATCCCTTTGCTTCATTACTTCGCAAATATTAGTAGCCTTAAGCGGATTCTTGAATTTTAAGGGTAACAGAAAAGGCCCTGGGGGTTTATTTTCCATAGGGGCCCTTAAAAAAAATTCTTTCTAGGGTAATATTTTTATCAACTTTTTTTTTATACAAGTCGTTTTTCAAGTTCTATCGCCGGACGAAGGAAATGCGACAAAAAAGAAGGAAACACTATTTCATACTTGAGACTTTTTATCGAAAAGATTAAGCCATTTTGGCATTTCGAAATGAAAATAGGAGCTTATCTAAGGGAAACAGCTATGTAGACCTAAAATATTCATTTATTAAATTTTCGTTTTTTCTTTTATTCTGCACATTCGACTTCGACTTCTTTGTGGTGCTCATGAAGGCGTTCGGAAAGCGAATGGAACAAAAATGGAGGTAAAATTCGTTGTAAAGTTTCCAAAAATTTGTTCGGTTCTGGACAAATGTGAACCGCGTTGCAGAAATGATCAACTCCTTCTTCGATTTCACCGTTGGCTATCAGTTTTTCACCAGCTAACACCTAGAAAAACATTGTATCTTTTAAATCTTATTTCAATCTTTACCTGATCGTAAATGAACTGGCACATCGCTTCGTTTGTCATTTCAGGGTCAGACTTTTCTCGAGCGTTTTCTTGATTTGCCTTCCTCCCTAAAGGAATTTTTAGATTTGAATATTTAAACGAAACTGACTTTCTTTTATATTTTTCTTATAATCAGGATCACTCCTTCGTAAATAATCGAGATAGAGACACAAACCGACGAAAATCGCTCCGAATATCCCAACAGCAGTTTTGACGGTCTTCATCGCCCCCAGAGAATTTTCCAATATAATTAAAATTTCACAATAATTTTAAAATTTTGACTATTCTAAACTTTAAAAATTTAAAAAGTTTGTAGATTATCAGTTGTTTCGTCCAGGCATACTTGGTACATGTGATTTAATTAGTTGAATTTTTATTGTTGGTTAAGTTTTAGCCTTTTAGGTGTAGAAAACCTAGATATAGGACCTGTATTTTAAGGTCCCTTGGATTTCAAATTATCGAGAGTCGACTGTACCTTCGTCCGGAAAGTGATAAATTATACATTTTTGAACATTGAAGGTATGGGGGAGAACAATGAGAAATAATGAGCATACCTATACTGAGGCGTTCCCCCGGAGTTGGGACCGGGCTTGGAAGTTTAACCGTGGAAGGGAATTTTGAGGACATTTTACCTATTTCTTTCCAAAATACTAAAAACTGAGGCGTTAAAAAGGAAGGGGGGGGGGGCTTTAAAGCTCCATGAGATTGAATCGGGCTTAAAAGGCGCGGGAAATTGTGCTGTCAGTAAGTCGAGTGATGAATGGGGGCGGAGCCCTAAGCCGGACCCTTGCCTTTTCCCAACGTTTTTCTTTCTCTATTTTATTACGACATCTTTAATTTACCGTCGGAACGGGGAGTGAAGAGAGTTCAGTTTTGATTTATCACAGGCTTCCCTGTCACCTGTAATTGCCTGGGGACGTCACTTGTCCCACGGGTCGCCTCCCCAACCCCCCGGCCCAGCCATCAAGATTTGTCATCCATAATGACAAATATATACTTCCAAGTCCTTTCCATTTTGCTCGACAACGAAATTTACATTTTCAAAATGTAAACAAAAACATCAATACTTGTCAATTTGAATGACGAACGACTTTTATTGGTTGGGAGAGGTGTGAGAGAGTAGAGGAGGTGATGACTGGGATGGAGTGTGGGAAAGCTTGGGGTGGATGTGTAAAGGGGGTGTTTGGCGTCGAGAGGTAGAGTCCAGACTTTATAAATTTCCTTCATACATTTTTCTTTGATTATAAGGTTTTTTAGTTGCCTATTTCAAAATGAAAAGCCTCAACAAAAAATTTCTTTAGTTTTTTGTCCTCTAAATAAAAGCTCGTTTATCTCTTTAAAACTCTCTTTTTGTGACCGAACTCCGGATTGGAAGGCTGGAATATCAGAGAAAAAAAAAGTGTTAAAAAAATGTTGACGTGGTATAAAAGATTAGCCCCCTTCGTCCACAGTTGGGGCGAAGGAATGGCATAATGAAAAATTACAGTCTTCCCCGAAAGAAAAGGGCGAAAGTTAACGAATCAATATAAAAAGACCGTCCTTCGATAAAGGGGAGGTAATTTGCGATTTTTTTTTAATATAGCCGTACAAAAAAAAGATTAATAATTTTTTTTTTTTATATGTTTTTTTGTTATAATCCTCATGCAGGAGAAGAAAAGGAAACCTCCCTCGGGAAATATGCCTTACGTGAGTCTCAATTTCATATTTTCCATATCGATTCCTTCACAAAAGTGATCAGATAAAAGAATGAAACTAATTCTAAGATTTATATTTGGAAAAAAGTCTTATGGCCCTAATAAATCAAGATAGAAAGCGAAATCCTTTTCAAAAATCCCAAAAGGGTGAATAGAGTGCCTTCCAGATTTACAAAGACTTGAGGACTTTTTCGGGCAAAGATTTAATTTAAAGTTTCCTATCGGAGGAAACGAGCTCATCGCTTTTCCGTCAATGGTAAATCCCTCTACTCGACACGCTTATCAAAGAAAGGCTATTATCAATTTAAAGATTTCCACTTGAAAACCTATAAATCAGAGTTAAGAGATATCGGCTTAAACCCAAATCGCTTAGTTTTTCAATCAATTCACTCAAAGTTAAAAAAATGTTATCTTGGAGGACGATATCGATGGGTTTTTAAACAAAGGTGAAAAAAAGTTTCTATCTTAGTAATTATCTTTGGTGTGTAAGTCCGAAGAGATAAGTAACGTGTTTGGCCGACGTAACACTGAGCCTTAGATTGGAAGCTATCCTCTGTTAATTGGAACCCTTATCCAAGGATTTTGGCTCTTTTACCCTCTCGAAAACATTCCCTTCATTGCTAGAGTTCAAACCTGATGTTTTTATACGTCGGAAAGATAGTTTTCAGGGATGATATTGGTAATTAAACTTGGTTCAATGTTTCTGAGATGTGTCATGGACAATGAAGCTTGCTGATGATAGAATCGAACTTTGGAATGCCTTTAAAAAAAAAGTTTTAATCGAGTTATAAAGCGTTAAGAAATGAATATCAGTTTCATAACTTGATCTTACGTTTTAAAAGAAAGGGGAAGTTAGAATGATTTGTTTTCGAAATGGAAAGCAAACTTTATAGGGATGAAGAGCACTTAGACCACAATGGCGACCCCTCTTTCGACCCCCACCCTCCAGCCCTTTGGCCGTTTTCTCTTACACGGTTATGCTTGTTAACTGCTCGGTCCACTCACAAAGTGCCCTGATCTATTATTAATTTCAATATTACCCTTCAAGCTACTTTCAAGAGGAGGCGGGCCACGGTTACACTCAGACTCGCCAACGCGTTTCCCACCCCTTTAATGCACTCCTGAGTCTTTTAACCGGGGCTGGCTTCCGTTTTAAAGGAGACCCCTACCCACTAACCCCCTCTTTACAGAAAGGCTGGAATTGCGAGATGCATTATTAAAATCTTTAGGCCTTTCATCGTTATCAATTACACCCCCACTCCCTTTTCGAAATTATTCAAATCTTAATTTAAAAAACAAAATCATTTCTCTTCTTCAATTTGAAACCGTAAATGAGGCTTCTTTATTACACTCACACCTTTGTATTTCAGCAGTCCTCTTGCCTCACTCCCCTGGGAACTACACGGCAATAGGATACAAAATAAAGAGTTCATTTTTGACCAGAAAAGTGGTTAAATGGAGTTTTTGAAATTAATATTCAAGGCGAGGCTGAACTCTTTTTGTTTTCTTTTCACTATCAAAACTTAGGAAGAGAGTATCCGTTGTTGGGAGTTTTTTCTTACTTTGTTTGTTGACCCACATAATCTACTTAAGACGGTGTGTACTCGTCCGTGTTTGCCTCAGACGTTACGCTAGTTGGCTCTTTCCCGACTTGACCGAAACAAGTTTTAGGAGAGGGAAAGAAGTCACATAACTAAATAACGTTAAAGCCTTTTCCCCTTATTAGATATAGAGACTCAACATTCTTAATTGTCTTAAACTTCACCTTTAGATAAAAGAAGAATTTTTTTTTTCTACTCTAGTTTTTATCAAAAGCACGATCCAGCTTTACGGACCAATACCCATCCTCTCTTCCAAAACCTACCTTCAACCACCACCCCGACCATCATCCCAACCACCCCACCCTCATCCATTCAACTACCCCCTTTACAACACTAGCAATATCACCCATCACCTCTCGCTATCTCGCAACCAACCCATAACCGCCTTTTCTTTGTCCCCCTGTTTCCTAAGCTTATAGCTTTTTAACAGGTTAAAAAACCAACCCATAATGTAATGA